>VYZS01052363.1:0-41994 GCA_013400695.1 Neodrepanis coruscans | reverse complement strand
AAAAAATTCTTGAAGCATGAGAACCATTTTTAACCATTTTTCCCCTTCCAACCTTGCCTCCCCTTCTCCTCCAGAAGGGAGTTCCCATGTTCTGTTTAGGGATACATCCTTGTTTCTCCATTGCCCTTATCAGCAGTACAACAATTGCTCACACTGTCCTCTAGCTTGGTACAGCAGGATCAAGTATTCTCTTGTTCTAAAAGCATGGGGATGCTTTTGATAGAGAAGAGCAGAAGATTTGGCCAGTGCAGTTTCAAGTAATTGTGCCAGCCATGGTGATATTCAGCCATCAGGGAGCAATTCACTGGGAAAAGGTTGAGGAGAACTGCACATCAGAGGACAAGGTCTGAGGTGAGGAAGCAGAAGATCCAAACCCAGGGCAGAGTGAACTTTGTGAAACTGGATGGGAGACGACAAAGGGGAATTTTTGCTATCATTTACTATCCCAGGCTTATCTGTCAATGGATTTGGTCCCAGATCTGATTCCCACATATCTCTTCAAGTAAGAATGCTGGCACAGGCAGGGGATGTCCTCAGCCAGAGAGATCCACATCATTTCAAACACTTCCTCCACGAAAGCATCAGGCCAAAACAGCTGATGGGGAACAAGCAAAACATACTCCAAGCTGAGCAGGCCTGGGCAAAACTGGGCAGTCATTTACCTCCCACAAGCTGCTGCCCTTCACAGGCTGTGGGGCTGCACAAGTCATGGCAGAGCACATGAGTGGGTCACACAGGCTGCCCAGTCAGAAGGAACTGCAAAAAGTCCAACCTCCTCATTTCTGCTCTGGACATCAGTATTTCTGTGCCCCACTAGCAGTTTCGCACCAGGGAGCAGCAGTAGTGCAAGCACAGGCATTCCTAATTGGATATAAATAAATTGGGAGGGGAAGAAAAAAAAAAGATGAAAAAAAAAGAAAAGGATGACCAGCTTCCAGCTTTAGATGGAGCGATAGAGAGCTATATTCGAGCAGGCAAGATTAGCAAGACAGATAGAGAGATTAGTGGCAGACAGAGGTTTCATCCAAAAAGGGGAAACTCCTCAGGCCATGCTTTTCCAAATGGAGATTATGTGGCTTTACCGAATGGATAGTGTGGGAGGTGAGCCAAATTCTCACCTGGAGTGGAACAGGGAAGCCCTCCTGCCAGTGAGCCTAAGGACTCATCCTAGCTGAGACCTGCCCCGGTGTGCAGACGGCAACACACAACCTTTCCACGTGTCTTCTGCTGCTGCTGATGGCAACAGCCAAATTTCCACGTGTCTTCTGCTGCTGCTGCTTCTGCCTGAGTCCATGACCACCCCCTGCTCGGGGAGAGGTCGAGCAGCCCCGCACCTTTGAGGCCACACAATGATCTCATCGGAAGTTCAACCCCAAGACATCTTCCCTAAGCTGCATTCAGTCGTCCCTGCCCCGATCGGCTGCCTTTTGTTAGCAGTGCTGGCTCTCGGTGGGAGAGGCACTGTGACACTGTTGAATTACCCTCTCTTATTCACAGGATGCTGTGTTTTTTTTTTCCCACTCAAGAGCTTTGATGTGGAGAGGTAACGACCAAATGTCCCGCACCCTCCCTGTCGCCCATCAGTTGTCGCTGCGTGTTTCAGCACCTCGCCGGGCTTCCAGCGGAGTTAAAATCCCTCTTCACTCCCATTTCCTTCCACCCCTCCTCGGGCGGGTGAGTTTAGCTGGAGCCAGATCACACGCACAGCCCTGGACTCCCCTTCCCTGGAAGGAGAAACTGGAGTGACCACGGGAGAAGTGAGACAACCAGCGAGCCCCGGCGGCTGCGGTGGTTCTGCCGCTGTGCGCCAGCACAAGCAGCAAATTCCAAGAAGATGCGATCATCAGCAGCTCTGTGAAGACAGGAAAGTGGTTACAAATGCTCTCTGCCTCAAAGAGAGGGAGGGAGAGAGAGAAGAAACCACAGTCTGGCTGCAACCTCACCTCGTGCTTTCTGATAATCTGCTGTTTAGAAACATTCGCGATGGTATCCGCGCATCGGTGGCGGTGAAAACACGCCGGTGGATGCAGAGGGGGCTGGTTTATCTCTGGCCAACACAAACACAGCCTATTTCCAGCGTGCATACAACAGCCCTCCTACAGAAGGGAACAGAGACAGCGGTTTCTTCCTCAGAGCTGTCTACATGGCACACTCTGGGAGTGAAAAATTTGCTAAGGCACGTGGCACAACCATCCCCTTCCTGCTGAGGAAAGGCTGTTTTGTCTCAGCCTGGACTCTTAGGGTTTTACAAGTTGAAGTCCTCGTTGGTTCAAATGCAGTGTCTTTTTTATACACTGATGCTGCTCAGCAGGCAAATATGTCTCATCATCAGAAGGTTTTCCCCCAGTCCTCTGGCCTAAATTATCTCCATTTTGATAATGTGCTGCCTGTGCAGCTGTTTGTCCAAATGGGATGGACCAAGTATTCAGAAGCGTCCCTATCATGGCAGTAAGTGGCAGAATGAACAAAGCTGAAAGTTTTCTCAAATGTTTCATTAGCAGTTCAGTGGCCAGATTTTCCATCCAGTCCAATGCCCAGGTATGGTCCAGTTAGAAATTATTGGATTGGCTGTGGTGCAAAGAAAAAATATTACTCATATAATCACTGACTGCTTTGGATTGGAAGGGACTTTAAATATCATCCAGTTCCAACCCCCTGCCATGGGCAGGGACACCTTCCACTGTCCCAGGTTGCTCAGAGCTCCATCCAACCTGGCCTTGGACACTCATTGATGCCTCCACAGTCAGTTTGTATAAGTCCTCCGTGAGCTGTTTCACCAACTGAAATTACATGTTCCCAGCACATTTCTGTGCTTGTCTGGTGAGCCCCTTGCTTCAGGAGCTGCAGGGGAGGGCACATCCCTGAGATGCTCTCTCATGATCCTTTGCTGCAAAGCTGCCTGGGATCCTTTTCTTCCCCAGCCTGGAAAGGCCACCACAAAATACAGAATCTGGCCTCCATTATTGATATCCAACATTCCTTACTTCCATTATCAAAAGGTTTTACTGAAGCCTTGAATTTGCCACAGTGGGTATCCTTTCAAAATCAGCCAAGTTCTCTTTAGGAAAAACAGATAACATTACCTTGGTATTTGTGGTATTCCTTGTGCTGCTCTTCCCACTTCAGCGGAAGACTGCTGAGGATGTTTAGGGAAAGGCTAAAATAAATGTTCCTCAATATCAAAATAAACAATAGAGGCTAATCTGCGGCTTTTATTATTCATGTTCATACTGGATTCCAGTTTGAGTTGAAAGAGAGTTGCCCCAGAGCTTTTGGGCTGTCACTCCCAAGTCCAGAAGGATCAAGGGAGTTCTGTGGTGAACAATGCCCAGTCTTGTCCATGGGACACACATGGTTTAGAGCACAGCACTCCCAAATTGCAGCAGGCAATCTGAAGCCTTTACTGGTAAGAGCTGTTCCACTTCCCACCATTCCTCATCTTGGACTCCCAGTGCCCTTGGGAGCACTGTATCTCCTTGGAGGGACAAGCACAATGGGATTGCTACTGCTCCTGGCATGAGCCTGGAATGGGCAGAGTGGCTACTTCTGGCACAGAGTGACTGCACAGAGTGTGGCTCCTGTTTGGTGCTGCTCTGCACAGATGGAGTTTCTCTCCAGAAGACAGACAATGATGGCCTTGATTAAGTCCATACGTACCATCTAAGGCTCTCTATCCATTCAGGCAGGACACTTCATGCAGAAACTCACAGAGAAATGATGATTTGATGCAGAAGTGAGGACATTTTCACCTACATATACATGTGCGCATTCAAATAAAGAAGTTCCCCCACGTAAAATCTCTCTTTTGGGTTGGAAGAGTGTTGCCAGCACTCAGCAAATAATAAATAATAGTAACAGTACAAGAATTCGTCCACAGAATAATTCATCAGCCACAAAAATTACCATGACTATCCACCAGCCTCTGGTCTGGCAGGGCAAAAGCCAGAAGCTGAACATGCTGCATAAGAGGAAAAGAATAACTCTCCAGGGCAGTCCTTTAGTGGTCCAAAGGGATTGTGGTTTTCCTGCTTTGAACTGTGTGCAAAGGAAAGAGTGAAGTTCAGAGCCAACCCTCACTAGTCAGGCCTAGTGTTTGAAAAGGCCAGATACTGAATCCTTGATGTTTAGTCTCTCATGCCAGGTTCTTGCTCCTGTATAACCTGGAAGTGTCCAAGGCCAGGCTGGATGGGGCTCTGAGTAACCTGGGACAGTGGAAGGTGTCCCTGTCAATGCCAGGGGGTTGGAATCCACAATATTCTGTGATTCCATGATTCTATTTGTTGCATCAGGAGATAAGTATAGTATATCACCCTAGCATGAACCACGTGGGGTGTGACAGTCTAGGAGAACAAGGCTAAGGCAAATGACAGCTAATTCTAGCCAGAATTCACCATTTCATAGCTAAGTCAGCAGACAAAACAGAAAATGCTATTTGCCCTTTAGAACACATAGCAGGACCTGCTCTACAGCCTAATCCTGCAACTCCCACGGGATGCAATTTGATGCCTCAAATATCCTGCTCCTATTAAAAGGGCTTCTAAGGAGCACCTGATGCGAGACACTCGTACAATCTGGAACAAAACAAAGCAGAAAGAGCTGCAGCATTCTGAAGGCAGTGGGGCAAAACACAGCAGTGCAAAACAGATCCTCATTTGATCTCTTTCTAAGAAAGCACTATCTCAGAAACATCTCTGTGCATAAGGCACTGTGTTGAGAGCTTTGAAAGACTTAGCTGCTGAAGACATGCTGGTTTATTCTGCTGTCAAACCCAAGTTTTTGGGGTCAGTTTCAGTGTGGCCACTGCAATGTCACCCATGGTCACCCAGAGAGAGCAGGAGACAGCAGTGGTGGTGGAGGTGCCTCAGCTCCATGGGACAAAATACTGTTTTCTCCTCTTATTTACACAGAAATAACTCCACTGCTTTCAACAGAGCAATGCTGCCAGCTCCAAATCAGGTCTGTTGTCCTTGCTGGGGATGTCTGAGAGAACAACATTGCTGGGGTTGTTAATGAGGTTGTAGGATGGAACAATGGTGACCTGCATCTTTATCCTTGTTGTGGTGGACCTTTGAATTCTACCCAGGGGAATTTTTGACATGGGAAACTCTGCTGTCTTGTAAGAAATTCCAGATAGATTTAGCTGGTACAGAAATAGCTAAAAAAATCCTTTTGCTCTTTCCCTGTTGACTGTCAGGAAAATCCCAGAATCTCTATGGACTCTTGAGCTCTCCTGCAACAGTGTGAAATGCCACTTCAGAGTTATTTTCCTTTGGGAATATCTTGTGGCAGCTCCTTTTTTCCAGAAGTATTTGTGCTAAAGACTCTTTTGAGGACTTCTATGCCCTTGGACTTGCTTTTCCCTGCAAAGCTGAAGTTGTGCACGGGTTGCACTGAGGTACTGAGAACAGTGAGGTCTTTGGCTGAAAGCAACAGTGCAGGCAGAGGGTTTCCCTGTAGCCCAGGGCCTGTGGTTTTTACTTTGGCTGTGGAGCACAGCCTTGGTGTAAACTGTGCCTCTCTGGAGCTAAAAATTGACCTAAGAGCTGGATTCTGCCAAGTCTGGATGGAGACCTTGTGGGGAATAACTCAGAGAGCACTACCTGGCTGCCTCAGCAGAGCAAACCAGGGGAGCAGGGCAACAACCTGTTTCATCAGCTGACTGATGGAGTGTAACTCATGGAGAGGATGCTGGATGGCTGCATCCATGACCATCTTGGCACAAGATGCTACAGCAAGGTCTGCTGGCATAGCAGGACCAGGGCTGACAGGTAGCATGGCACAGGCTCATTCAGCTCTTCCCAGGCTGCTGCTTTCCCTCTCAGGGAGTTTTGTTCCATCCCTTTGCTTAGTATTTCCACGTAGGAAATGCATCAGGGCATGACTGGGGGATGAGCAGGTTGATGTGTTGTTATTCACAAGGTTGTAAAGAGGACAGGGAAAAGGGGTTTGAAGGTGGCTTAGATGCCATTTTTTGTACTCTACACAGACTTCATTCTGGCTGCCTGAGGACTAGGAAGAAACAGTCCTCACAAGTCGTATGATTTATCACCCACATTGAAGAGCTTAATTTCACTTTTGAAGTACCAGCATTGCCCTGGCTGAAAAAAAGGAGGCTGGACAAGCATGCTTCTGCTTGTAGTGGTATTGGAAAATTTCTCAAGTACCTGTGGGCAGGTGTGGCTCACATACTTGGGCTAAACCAATCTCCAGATCTAGGGTCAGGAAGGAATTTTGCCCTAGGTCACATTGGCAGGGACTATTGTGTTGGTTTTGTTTTCCTTGCTTTGCAGTGTGGGTTGTGGTTGGCTTCCTGGATTATCTACTGCCATCTTAAGACATGCTAATGACCCAGGCTCTAAATCCACAGGTGGAATAGTAGATCCAAACCCTGCGGGTCTCAGGCCTCCCTGAAATAGTCACTGGACCCACTTTATGTCCCTGTGCAGGGAATCCAGCACAAGGCATCCACAGGGCTGTCAGCATCCTTCAGATCACCCTGTCATCTGGGAGTCTTCACCTGATAAAATCCCTCGAAGTGTGTGATTTGGAAACACGGCCACACTGTTCCTCTCTCTGGTTCTTTCCCTGTGGTGCAGCAGGTTTTCGGACAGTTTTTGGGTGATGGAACATCTTGTGATGAGGACAGGGCATGAATATTCCCTGGAACTTGTCAGGCTGTAGTGTGCTTGTGACTGTGATGCCCTGGCCTTGTGGATGTGGGTGATTCTGCCTGAGTGCCACAGCACTGTCACTCGGTTTCCTCTGTCGCTGGGGTGGGGCCCTGTTGGTACCGTTCACTTTTTTTTTTTTTTCAGTGGAACCTGGTAGAAAATATTAGAAGGTTTATATTTAACCATTACTGTTCCCTTACCACTTACGTGGGATGACTGGAATCACATTAGGTGCACTGTTGCATGATCCAAGAAAGCCAGAATGAGAGAGGGTTACTTTGGAGAGATGGCAGTCTCATAAGCAGCCACTCTTGCCTGTTAATGAAGGCACTTCAGGCATAATTGCACTGTTAATTCATTTCAGATATGTTGCTGCATCTGAATTTCTCAACTAACCAAGTTGATTAAAACAAGAAGTCACTTGGGGAGTGGCTTGTGTGATGTTGGTATTAATAGGATGAAAACAATCAGAAAGTCAGAGGCATTCTCCCGAGCTACTGAAAACCCTTAATGAGGCCCTTAATTATGCAATAACTTCTTTGCAAGCAAACACATGCCTATTATCATTATTATTGTGCTGATAGTTGATATCCCACTGACATGAACAATTTGGAGAATTCCAAGTATTATGAAGCTCTCCTGCCGGCTTGGAATAGGCTGACACAGCTACAGCTACCTATTTAAGAAGATTAGCCTGATTTTTATTTGCATAAGAATTTAAAGCGACAAAACCACTTGCCACACCCAGGAAACGATCATTAAAAACGAATTACTGCACATTCTTTTATTAGCTGTGTGGTTAACTTCTGAATGCTGCAGTAGATGCCCTGGAATATCTACCCCCTAGGTTTTTTCAGGTCCTTAGAATCACAGATTCATGATATATGCCAATATTTGGAAGGGACTTATCAGGATCATGGAGTCCAACTGCTGCATAAGAATCACACCATGTCCAAGAAATTGGACATGCAGAGAAAATGTCTCATTATCCATTCTGGAAAAAAAAATAAAATAAGAAAAGCAATGTTGTGTACAATGTTCACAAGTATTTATAAGAGGGCATTCCCTAGAAGTGATGACAAGCAAATATTTTCACTCCTTGTGTTACTCATACGCAATTCCAGCAGTGTCTGTGTTGGACAACACTCTGAGATATCAGGCCGAAGATGCCATAAAACAGTGTGTTTCATTCTCAGCTGAGTTTCCCCTGGCAGCAGAGAGGAAAAGTGAGGCATTTTATCCTGGCATCTCCCGCGGAAGGTGGGGGCTGCTCGCAGAGGAAAATCCATCCCGGCAGCTCAGGTTTCCGCAGGTACATGAAAGCAGAGAAGGAGCAAAACCAGATGGAAAAGAGAACACAGAAAACCTGCCTTTCTGAAAGGCTCAGAGCCATGGGCTGTTACCTTTTGTTACTCCAGCAGCAGCCAGATGCCAGCGCCAGCGCTCTGGGATGCTGGGAATGGGATCCAGCTCCGGCACCCCCGGGCTCGGCACCCGCGGGCCGCGCGCGCCCCCTGCGGGCACCGGGAAAATCGTGGAATCACGGGATGGTTTGGGCTGGAAGGGACCTTAAAGATCATCCAGTTCCAACCCCCTTGCCATGGACACCTTCCACTAGCCCAGGATATTCGAAGTCCCATCCAACCTGCCCTTGGATACTTCCAGGGATGGGGCAGCCACAGCTTCTCTGGGCAACCTGTGCCAGGGCCTCCCCACCCTCACAGGGAAGAATTTCTTCCTAATATCCAATTTAAACCTCCTCTCTGTCAGTGTGAAGCCATTCCCCCTTGTCCTGTCACTCCAGGTCCTTGTGAATAGCAGTGGTGAGAACACCTTCCTAAATGGCCTGAGTGGCACCTGTGTGGCTGTGTTAGAGAAACGAGGCTGAAAAGCACCTAGAAATGAAATTGCACCCAAAGCAGCCCCTGGTCACAGAGATGGCACCGTCTGGCTGTTATTCTGTAATGCATTTTTGATGTGAATTGTACCTGATGGATTTCAAGCCTTCCCCAGCCAGAAGTTGTGCACCAAAATTTGTGCATGACTGAAAGCAGCATGACAGCAAATTACACTTTGGAGAACCAGGGAGGAGCTGCTGTGGAGAGAAATTCAGACACAGAGGTACAGAAGGGATGCCTGAGGGTCTCTGCTCCATCATGGATTGCAACTTGCTCCCAAGGTGAGCTCTTCCCAGGGCTAGGGATTCAGATTGTCCAGCTGCCCCTGTGCAGTCACATCATTGCTGTGAAGCCAAAAGCTTGAAGAGCATGTGAGCAAAAGGTTGCTTATGCTCCATGATCCCAGGCAGTGGCAGGGACTGGCAAGGGATGGCCATGGACGCACAATCTGGTCTCCAGGGCTCCAGCAGGTGCATCATCAACTTGCCCATGTGTTCAGCATCTCTTCTTGACACTCTCACATCAGTTAAGGGACTTAAAAGTGATAAAATGTCTGCCCTGAAGTGATTCCCAGGGGACCAGAGCACCAGCATTTGTACGAATTCTTCAACAACATGTGCCTGTATGTCCAGGGAAAGTAAAACTGTACCATGGCACAGGAAGAGTTTCCACCCCAAGCCCAAGAATCAGCAGGTTCATGCAAGGAACGCTTGCATTTCTGTCTCCATGTCTAAACCTCTTGTGGTGGCTAAATGCTTGCTTCCAAGGCTGTCAAGTTTGTTGTTTATATGGAATCTAAATTCACTGCAAGAGATTTCTTCATCAGCCTGAACCTCTCAGTCCAGGGAATGAGAATGGGAAGACATTGCACACAGGAGGGAGAGTGACACTGGAAGACCCCAGTGTGTCCTCTGACCACTGAAGCCCTCAAATAAAAATCTTCTTCTTGTCAGTGGTGCTGGCACAGGATCCACATAGAGGGTTGCACTTGTGCTGTTCCAAGGCAGGATAGACATTCAGGAATTTAGGGCTCCATGTTTGTCTTGCCAGAACATCCTGCCATGGATTTAAGGAAGTCACTTAACATGAATTCTTGTTCTCACAGTAGCTCATGGGAGTCTTGCCATGGAATTCAGTCTTTTAATAAACAAAAATGTAAAATGTCCCCTGTTTGACATCAGAGAGGAAGTCCTCTGGGGCCAAGACTGTCTCTTGCTTTGATGGTTGGTGGACCTTTAGTCCATCAGTTTTACATGGAACAAGGAATAAGAGCTATGCAAACGAATGAGAGAGAGAATTTAAGGCCCTGATTATGGGATAAGAAAACATTTTTACCCTTGCAAAGACAACTGGTACACACCTTAAGCTCAGGTTTTTCACAGACCATGAGCCAGAAGAGAGAAACAGGAGTGCAGACCCCTCTGAACCAAGGAGCCAGATTGGTGGCAGAAAGGGCAGACTGATTTAATGTTGCACAGAGGTCAAAACAGAAACTTTAGCATCAAAGAGAGGAAGAGGGCTGCGAAAGCCCAGAGCTCACAAGCAGCACTTACCAGAGGTATCATATAAACTTAACCCTGCTGTCGTTATTCCTGTTGGAAAGGAAGGAGGTGAAGGCCACGACCTGTGAAGCAGAGGTCAGATGTTACAGACCATCAGACAAAGGAAGTGACAATGGGGAAAGGTTCTTCTCTGAAGCATTACCAGATGGCAGCTAATCTCAGGCAGGGGAGAAGGCATGGCCACCAAATCTACACGGGCTCCCTGAACCTGACACTCAGGCATTATCAAGGGAAAAGACTGTTCTTCCAACTGTTACAAGACAGACTATGCAGTGCAACCCATTCATTCAGTTAATCACAGGGCTGTGCTGATTTGGGACAGAATTTTCCAAAATCAGCCCTGTAACATGTATTTACTTGTTAATTGCTTCTTCATAAAAGCTGTAATCTGAAATAGCCTGAAAATTTCTACTGGTGGAAATTTTTCCCCCTGACCCCTCTGCTTATTTGTGAAAATGTCTTTGTTTTCTGATTTAGAGGAAAGCACAAGGACTGGGATGAACTGGCAGAACTCTGTGATCCACACTGGGGTCTGTCCTAGGGATTTCTTTTATGATAGCACTGGTGGAAGTGCTGTTGTCCTTGCATTCAGCTGCAAGCCTGCCCACAAATTGACTGAGATCTCTGCTGGCTGAGCTCAGGTAGGACTCCTGCACACTTCCATGTCCATACTGGGGATAAGGAACACACAAATTGAAATACAGGTGGAGTGCAGGAAGAGTGGGATCACTAGGACTCTTGATAGACTATGTGCTCTTGCTCTCTATCTTTTGGACACCTCAGGGGTGTGGTTTCAGTCCCCAGATTTGGCAGAGCACTCTAGAGGTTTTAAAAAATGATCCACCCCACAGAAAACAATGGTAATTAAGCACCTTCATGAAATCTGGTGGATGCTGAAGTGCTAAGTTGTGTCTTCCATTGCTGCTATGGTCAGATCTCCTCAGCATTATGGAGGTGAGCAGTATCACAGGCATATTTTTCTCCACAATCAGGAAAAGCAGTGAAAGCATCATACTTTACATGCCTGTCACTCATTATCTTAATACTTGGAAGAGTTATGATCTAGTTTAAGGTGCTCACTTCTTCTTTACCCCTTGGAAACAGGTGTATAGCAAGACACAGCTCTTAAAATGATCCACTGTGTGTGTGTTTGTGTCTACTTGTAATATAATTTTGTGGCATGTCCAGTTCTGACCCATTGAAGTGAGGGCTGCAACACAATCCAGGAGGAGCAGGGGTGAAGTTCAAGGCCATAAAGTAACAAACCCCACTGTGGCACACCCTCAAGTGATCCTGCCATGCTCTGGGAGATGTGTTCCCAACCCATTTTCTGGGCACCTCAGCCACCCTGTAACAAAGCCAGGGTATGAATACAGCAGAAAATGCAGGTTTTACCCATGTTAGAAGCTGTGAAACCGCTCTGAACTTGTGTTGCTTTTGCTGTTGGCACCTTCTGAGAAGTGCTGCTTCATTTTTGGAGCTGACATGTCGGTGTTTTTCCTGTGCTAAACATGCACAGCTGGCCATGACATGGGACAGAATAAACCCTGCTTGCAAAGAGCCTTGTTCTATCTGCTGAGAAAAGTTTACCAATCTTGAAAGTCCCTTCAAAATTTAGTTCTCTTGAAGCTGGGACATCTCTCTGGTTTCTTTTAGGCATCTTATTGTTATGGTGTGAGATGGATTCTGCAGGACAAGCAATACTTTTAAAGGGAATAGACTGGTTTTCCCCCCGAGTGGCAGCTATTTCTTAGGGCATGGACACAAAGTGACATTATTTTAGAACTGCAGCAGTAGTGCAGAGCTGGCTGGAGCTCAGACCTTCAGTGAAAACTTTCAGCACAACTTCAGATTTTGTTGGACAACAGAGTTGGAGTTTTTGACTAAAAGGTTTCCAAAAATAGCAAAACTCGCACCCACACAGAGAGCTGAATGCGAAACCTCAAATTTTGAGGGGGAGAGAAAAAAAGTGATGACATTTTCCTTCCAGATTTGGATCACCCCCAACAATAAACTTCACTTTATATAGGAACCAAATAGACATAATAGGAATTAAACTGTACATAGATCACAAACAGAAAATACAAGAGATTAATACGAGTATCAGATATGCACAAGGCAGAAAGTTGAAAAGAGTAGAGAAGAAAATGAAATAAAGGGGGAAGGTGTAGCAAGGCAGGGATTCTGGAGCAAGTGATTGGAGGGATGGAGAACCTCTCCTACCAGGAAGGGCTGAGAGAGTTGGGATTGTTCAGCCTGGAGAAGAGAAAGCTTTGGGGTGACCTCATTGTGGCCTTGCAGTACCTGAAGGGAGTCCCCAGGAAAGATGGAGAGAGACTATTGACAAGGGCCTGGAGTGACAGGACGAGGGGGAATGGCTTCACACTGACAGACAGCAGGGTTAGATTGGATATTGGGAAGGAATTCTTCCCTGAGAATGGAAAGGGCAAGTGGAAAGGGGGACTGGTGATGCAGAGAGATATGAGATAATGTCAGGGACAGTGCTGGAGCTGGGAAGGGGGCAAGTAGGAGAGCTCTCTGCAGCAACAGCTTGTAGGGAGCTCTGCCAGGCAGGGGCTGGAGAGGAGGGGAGTGGAGCCACCTCCTCAGGTTGAGTTGGAAAGTCAGGTCACAGTGTGCAAACTGGGGGCAAATGGGAGCTGAGTTGACCTGGCTGGGAACTGAGGTCGGGCTGAGGGAAGTCCAGGGAGCTACCAGAGGTGGTAGCCAAGAGAGCCTTGTGCCATAGCCATTCTCTCACAGCCCTGTCTGTCCACCAGCCCTTGGGAAGTGCTAACAGGGAGTAACAGCCCTATACTTTTTTGCGAAGAGACTGATGATAACTTTGACCAACAGAGCCTACAAAGCTCCAGGCTCAGCTCCTGCTTTTCTGGGTGCCTTTGGTGTCAGTGCCCCCCAGCTCTTGCTTCTCTGACTGCAAAATGGAAACAGCAAACATCATCCCCTCCCTCTTGTTTATCTCCTGCAGCACTTGATGAGCAGTTCACGGCTTTGCTCCCTGTGTCTCTCTCTGCTCCGTGCAGGGGATCCCGGGGTCACCGCCGCAGGACAAAACAGCGGGAACAACAATAACTGTGCAGTCCTGGCACAGGAGGGGGGAGGATTGTTTGCAGCCTTCGCAGCCCACGGGTGTTGGTACAAATGACAGATACAATCGGGCCCCAGGGTTCTTTTTTTACATTTATACGTCTGGGGAAGGATGTCAGCGGCTGTTCTCAGCCACTCTGTCGGACTGGAGCTAAAGATTTGGGCAGGTGGGGGAGAGAGAGGGAGAAATGCATTGAATTGCCATCGAAAGAAACATGCATAATTCCTAGAAATGCTTTGTGTCAGCTTCAAAGATCCTACTGGGAATGCAGCTTATTCTCTGACCAACATGTTTGCTTTGCAAAAAGGCAGCAACTGATGTATTTTGGGCTTTTTTTTTTCAGTCTCCAGCAGCAGTCAGTACCTATGGTTTCTTAGACTGACATGCCTGTAAATTCAATCAGCTGAAATGGATTAAATGCAGGATGGGGCAAGTTCACATGTCACTCTAAGAGGACCTTGAGACAAACTGTGGTCTCACTGTTGTGGCTGGAGGTTCTGCTTGAGATCTCTCTGCTGATCTGAGAAGGATGGAGCAGGAAAAAAAGGAAACACTTAACCCTTCTGGTAGAAAACACCACGGGAAGTAGAGAAACTAACAGAGCATTCCAGCATTCCTCTAAAGCCCTACTGTAGAGTTGTGGTTAAATCTGAATAAAATTCTTATCCCCCCACTGCCTTTACAACTGTAGAAAAGTGGTATTTCTGAAATTTTGCTGGTGTTGGACTTGACAAAAAAACAAACAAGCAAAATAGTTAAGCACTGTTACTTAATAGAGCTTTAAATGGCAACCAGCATCGAGTGTAAAAGGATCAACTTTAAAACTGTATTTTTTTGGCCATGGTTAAGTCTCAGATTTAACCTCGACCAGTAATTTTTTTCCTGCCTAAGGCTTGATGTGTTTATGGCACATGGCTTGTGGTGACAATCCTACTTTCAGTAGCAGTATCTCTGCTTCAAAGCCAGGCCTGTCATCTCCTCTCACTGAACTGTGCAAAATATTNCTCAGAGCCCCGTCCAACCCGGCCTTGGACACTTCCAGGGATGAGGCAGCCACAGTTTCAGAGCAGGATTTTAATAAGTTGAGAAGAACAGGAGTAGGGAATCAAAGTGACAAATAATTGTGTTTTTTTTTAACATTTTCAGTCTTAAATATAACCTCATAACTGGAAGTTATTGCAGTCATCAGCTCTGGGAATTATTATAGAAATTAGATCCACAAGCTTGTAGAGAATGTAAAACTACAAGAATGTGTTAAGTATCATTTATGTTTGTGTCATATCCATCATAATGTTTAATATTTATCTTAGAAAAATGCATACAAGAATTTGTATAATACAGATGTATTATATATTAATGCACATACTATTCATTTTGAAAGAGTGCATATGTATAACATGGTTATATAGATGTATCATATAATCATATGGAGTTGTCAAAGCTTTGACTCCCAAAGATTTTAATATAGATATTTTATTAATTTTAAAAGTATTTTACTAACAATATTTACACTGTTTTATGTCTTGTAATAAATTAAGAGGTACATCATGGGTGGCTCATACATTAAATCTTAAATATAAACACCTATTATATTTTACGGAGAATTTCCCATTTGAATCTCCAGATTTATCAAGGTCAGGATATTTTTTTTGGTATGGAGTCAAAATTAAATTACCCTCCCTTAGGGTGCAAAAAGTGATTTTAAGATGGTACAATGGGAACATCAAACCAAAATTAATCTAATGATATTTTGTACTCTGGGATGACAAAGTCACTCAACTCTGATTTAATGTGTCATATAAACAAAATCAGCAGGAACTTTCTACTGCAAATGGTCATGCTTCAAGTCTTTCTGATGCCCTTTACTGGTCTGAACACTGGTGATGGCCAATCCCTGCAGAGTATTATCATTTTGAGGCATTTTCAGGAACTTCTAAGAGGAGACAGTAGTGGTGTGATTGAACAAGGTTGGTTTTGAGCTGAATTTCATGTCTAATGCAAAGATGAACCAACACTTGGAAAACTTCAAATTGGAAACTGGCCAGCTCACATTTAATCTTTGCTTTCTTGCTGATTTTGTCAATACTTCAAATGTTTGGGAAATTTTAAAGCACCAGAGTATTTGATGATGGTTGACAAAACACAGCATCAGTGATTTGAAACCAACACCAGACCTCCCTACGGACTGTGAGTTGGGCTTTTGGAGGGAATGGTGGCAGCACCTGCCAGTTATCAGGAAAATGGTCTGATATTCAATCTGTGGGGCTATTTCTTCAGTGCAGTCTGAGCTCAGAGCCTCTTCCAGCCCCATCCTCAATTACTGTGGAGCACATTGTACTGAGGAATCCGAGGGCCCTGGGCAGATGGAGCGGTGATGTCATCGGACTTTTCCATTTCTACTTCCTAGGAACATTTGCCTTATTCTTATATGCCAGCTCTTTCTCGACATGTTTGAGACTAGAAACATTTTTCTTTTCTGGGCCTAGAGAAGGAATCACTTCTTTTTTGATTTCAGACAAGATCTGGCAAGTGAGCTCTTGTTGCCAGTCAAAGAAAAAGCCTTAAAAAAATTAACACAGAATCTGTGTTTAGCAAAGTGATTTGCATAAGCCGTACACTTGGTTCTTAGAGTTGGAACAGTTCTAACCTATGACAAATTCCTCTGTCTGGGCTGTCTTCCAAAATCATTTTCATCTACCCTGGCAAAAGAACTGAAGTCTGCGTTCTGCACTAATTAAAGGCCTTCAGGAGAAGGGCCCCAGTTGAAATGCTGACACACTTTGTACACGCTTTATTTGTGAAAGGGGATACTGAGCCCATTTGATGGCGCCTCCTGCTCTGTCTTGCTGTGCAAAATTTTAAGTGGGGGAACAAAATGGGTACAGTTATGTCTTGTTAAGATTCCCAGTTACTAAAACACTGCAGTTTTCCCCATTAAAAAGCATGATATGGAGATTTTTTTTTTTTGATCTTTGAATAAGTAAAAAGACTAAAACCCATGGCAGTTCCTTAGTGAACAAGAAATTACATTCACAGTATTTATGAAGTATTATGGCTTCATGTCTTCCTAAATGTCTTTATTTTGGAAAGAGCAGAATATACACCCAATGTCCCTTTTACATAAAACAGGGAACTGCTGAAAAGGGAAGCCAGGGAGAACATCTGTCCCAACAAATCTGTGGAGTTCCTCTAGCAGGTCTACCCACTCCTGTGAGGAAGCTTTCCTTGCTAGATCCACAAAAGGCTTCTTAGCTTTTAGGCACTCAAAGCATTCCATGGAATTCAGAGTCCTTGATTGAGGAACACACCCAGAAAGTCTCTCCTTCTGAAGTTCTTGTTCAGAGCATTCACCATCTGCTCTGGAGATGTGAATACACACGTGCTTGGGCTGAAGAGAGATGTGACCCTGGATGTGAACTGCTTTATCCAAGTGCCCAGCACGAGGCAAGGAAAGAAACTCCTCCTGTGTGTGCAGCCTCACCTAGGAAGTGTGCTCTGAAAACATTGATTAGACTCAACTCTGCAGCTGAACTACACAGAGAGCTCCTGTGGAGACTAATAGAGCTTAGCCAGGGTTCAGTGCACTCACTCTGGCCAGGCAGAGGAGTGAAGTGCATCTCTCCAGCAGCAGATGTTCAGATGCTTAGTGACCTGTGGGAAAACACTCGGGAGAGGCAAGGGCACTTAGGCAGCTGCATGGTGTTTGAGGAATTTAAGGAATTCCCAGCCCCATGTCTTAGGCTTTTCTCCTTGCTCCTTTTGCAAGGAGCTGAGTGCAGAAAAGAAAAAAAGGAAAGGAAGAACGGGGGGATGATTTCTCTCTCAGATATTCTTGCAGCATTCCTCAGGCTTCACCCTGTTTGTCTGCTGCAGGCCTCCCTAAACTATTTTATTGTGAAGCAGGAATGCACTGATTCTGTAGCCTCTGGGGCAGATCCAGGGTTTTTGCTAGCAAACAAACCAGCAAACATAATCAACATTCTTTATGAATCCCCATCGTTGCCTTAGGAGGAGGAATTTCAAGTCTCTTTTCCGTGAACCTTAAAGTTTCCACAAGTGCTATTTTTATTTTTTTTTTTATTTTTTTTTTTGCCGCTGCCTTCTCGGGTACAGAGGACAACCCTGTCTTGTTTTGTTTTTTTTTCTCCCTAAAAGTATTGACTGTATTAACCAACCAGGCACGTGCTTTCCAAAGAAAAGCACCCTGAATGCTTCCATGTCCCTGTATTATCAGCCACGTGCTCCATCACCGGGAGACAAACGCTGCAGTGAAACCCGGCTGGCCTGGACGTCCCACAGACCAAGCAGATGCAAGAGGAATGCCATAGGGAAATAAGAAACACATTGTATGGGATTTAAAAGGCTTGCAGCTATGGAATATCCTCCTGAAAGCCTAATGAATCTCTCCGACACATACGCAATCAAAAGTACAGAAAAACCCGCCCTGCACCGGGATATAAACCCATGAAACTGGAGATAATCTTGGAAGAGGCCCACAGGAATAAATCTACTGACAGCAGCACCTCTAATCATACAGCTCCAGCGTTTGGCTTGTCAAAATGTCTCCAAGCTCAGGGTTTTCTGTCCACAGAGATTCTTTCTTAATTTGATGCCTTCTGTTTGCCTCTCAAATGAGCTGGGTTTTGGGTTTGTCTTTGTTTGGCTTTCTTAGATGTTAATATGGCCCAGACTGACTTTGACAGTTTAGAAATTCAGAAATTTGATTAGAAATTCAGCTTTCTTTCCACAGGGCTGGGAAAAAACCCTCTGCTTTAAACAAGCACTTATTCAAGTGGCTGAAAATACAGGATTTTTTTTTACCTGGTGGCTGCTTAAGTGATAATACCTCATGTTCAGATCCAGTGAGGAGGATATTTAGGAAAAAGGAAGAGGAAGAGGGGAAAATCTTTTGGGATTAGTCTACCAGAGGCACTTTTTTGGATGGAACTCCCTGGCTATTTCACATATGGAATATGCCTGCATTTTCCACCAAAAGCTGAGGAGGCAGAGATGGCAAATGTGGCAAAGGCAAGGTGAAAGAGGTTAACAAGATGATTTCATCCCTCATCCTCAAAAGGAAACACAGCTCTGAATCAATTTATTCTAGAAAGGTGTTAATTCCCGAGTTTTCCTGGTTGCTGCAGTAAGTGGAGGAATGGCTGGTGTTAAAGCTGTGTTGTGGGGTGAGAAGCAGGATTAAGCAGGCCAGGATCAGTGGCTTTCTATCCACAAAACTAGTTGTAACAAGAGCTCAAAGAAGTGTCTACTCTGTGGTTAAGCAAGCTGAACCCAGGGTGTGTAAATAGCATTGGTTGTGTTGTTTCTGCTTATCCCTGTGTCCTGTGCCTTGCATCCAGGAGCTATGACACACCTTACAGAGCAGAAAGAGTGTTAAAAGCTTACAAGGCTTTGGAGCAGACACAGCAGAGTATTTTTATATGCAAATCCCAAGAGATGCCTCGACTTTTGGGACAAAGCTTTGGGAAAAGGTATGGGAAGACACCACAATACACAGTACACACACAATAATGGCACAAAAACTCTGCCTAACATTTCCCAGCTCAGTCCTGCATGGATAGATGATCAAGACTGCCAGGAATAAAATATGTGCTTTCACACACAAAAAGAGGAAAAAAGGTAACAGCTAGACAAGAACTAGGCTGAGACTCAGGAGACCAAGTTCAGTACTAATTCCTGCTCTGCCACTGACCTGCTGTAGGACCTTGGGAAACTCCTGGTTTTTTCTCTTTTCTTGCCCACCCATAGTATAAACTCTTCAGGATGATGACTGTCTTTTGAACTGCACATTGGGAACTCAGTTTTAGTTCAGGCTACTGAAGTTGAAGTAATAACATGTAAATAAATAACTTTAAAAAAACCCCAATGAAATCAAGTGGTGGAAGAGTGTAGATGGATGTGAAAAGAGATATGGGTAAAGAATGTGAAGGAGAAGGAAAGACAAGGGGAAAGGGTGGCCTGGAATGAAAAAAAAAAAAAAAGTGAGAAAAGGGAGTAAAGCAATGGCAGAAGAGAAATTGTGCACAGACAGACCATGGTCATTCCAAGCTGAGCTGATGCCTGCTGTCCTCCCACTGTCCAGAGAGAGATTTGGAAGTGGTTCAAACAGAGAAAGAGGTGAACAAGGTAAGCAAAGCTTTCCCTTGATCCCTTGCTAATACCATCCTGCCCTTCCCCAGCTCTCTGCCAGCCCTGGTTCCCAGTTCCTGAACTCCCAAAAGCACCCAATAATCTGAACCTGTCAGACAACTGATTAAAGGCAGTGGAATCTCTCCTAAAAGACCCAGCACACCCTTCTGCCAGCATTTATGAGCCCTCCAGGGGTCATCTCTGACCTGTGCTAATGTGATCCTGCTAAAACCTTCTGGCCTGTCTGGGGCCTGGCTGTCTGCAACAACACATTGGTGTGGAATATTCCTGGATTAAAATAAAATCAAACTTCAATTTCCAGGCATTTTGAGAGGAAGCCTTTAGCTCTGCTCGTGGCTAAGTGAGACTCTGAAAGGTCACAAGTAACGGCTGAGGGGCTCAGAATATTGTGATAGAAGGAGACAGCCCAAGTTAATGCTTTTCCAAGTCGATGGAAAGATTTCTGTGTCTCTCTGAGTGTTGAATTGGTCTGAGAGAGACTGGATGAGATCCAATTGAGGCCCATAGTTACCAGAAGTTGCTACCAAGCAATGACTATTCAGAGAGTCACATTAAGCAAAAAGATGGTTGCAGTAACATGCTTGGTGACACAAGGTATTGTTCATTCCTCACAGTGGTCTGGGGTCAGAAGACCAGGAAAAAAAGGGCATAAAGGCAATAAGAATTAATTTATCAGTCCACACTTATCCTACACTGAGGGTTTTGGAGGAACAGTGAGATGAACATAAACCCCAAAAGATATTTGGTCCAGAGGGCTGCAGGCTGGAGTCACTGTGCTGATCAGGATGACTCCCTTTACCAGCACTGAACTGGTGCTCATTGATAATTACCCATAAATATGTCTTTAAGGGAACTGAGATTTCAGGTCAACCTGAAGGAAGATACTGGAAGCAAAACTGGTTAAAAGGAAGGATCTAAGTGATTATTCAGCCACTGCAAGTCTTTTAGGAGAAGGCTAAACTGAACACTGTGACACTTTTTCAGAATACATTGCCTAGAGAAATAATGGAATTTTTAATTTTTGAGACTTTGCTAGGAACAATGTAGGTAGTGATGATGCTGTAACAGGGGAATAGACCAGGAGATCTCTTCAGGTCTCCTGTAAATTTATCTTCTTTGATTCTGTGCCTACAAACAGGAGTGTTAGCCAAGAACATGCTAAACTTGGGAAGGTGTGCAGTAATGTTTTAAATCCATTTATATACAATCTAAAGTTTAAGAAAATATACATAAGAGACGAAGAACTGCAAATGAAAGATGACAGAGAAATAACACACAGGCATTTGAAATGTGGGCCCAAAATAAAACAGGATTCAGCCTGGAAAATACATGCTAACATACTTGGGGAAATATAATCTGAAATAATATCCTCAGAGGGAAAGCAAAACCTGGAAATCATTTATTTTACAAAGGAGTCTTCTGGCTGATTGAGGACAATGAATCAGATAGATGGGTTTAAAGCACCACTGTAACAGCTGGAGCTCAGCTGGGACTTCCAAATTCAGGTTTGCTGCTGCTGCAACCTGAGGCACACAGATAAATCCCCCAGCACTCAGGGTAACAGTCTAGCAGCTGATTTATACCTGGACTGAAAATGTGAGTCCCTGAAGCTTCACCTGGAGTCCATCAGCTGTCTCTGGAGATGGGGCCTGATGACAGTCTGGCTGGACACTGTTTCAAACAGACTGAGTGAGGTGACAGGCACCCTTCCACCCTCCCCAGTTCATGTGTACTAAGGCAGTTTGACAAAGGTCTTGAAATCACTGACATTAATAAATGTTACAATTCCTCCTGCTGGCTTCCATGAACACAGAATTGTACCAATACTGGATATTCAAAATTTCTGAGACTGGTTGGACAAAAAAAACCCAGGCAAGTAGGTGGGGAAGAATTTAGGTGCTCAGATAAATCACAGAAAGCATCATGAAGAACTGTTAAAAACAAAACAAAGCAAAACTGAAATAAACACAGACACAGGTATTGACAAGCTCTTCCTTTTTCAATCCTCACAAATTATTAGATATAGCCTCCTTTACCTGCCTTGGCTGCTAGCTCTGCTCCTTTCCTCTCTGTTCACAAGAAAAGCCAAAGCAATTGAGGAAAATTCCTTCTCCACTCGATAAGAGCAATGAATTCCAATGCCAGACCCTTGCAAGGAACTTTAAAATGTGGCTAGACAGAGATGACAGACACACTACACCCCACCTGGTATATGGGTGGCAGCACCTTTTCACCTTGTTACAGAGAAAAACAACCTCCTCGTTTCAGACATTTCTTTCCACAGAGTCCAGGAGCACTAATTTTGTTTCAGATGTTTTCTTTAACACACAGTTTTCCATTCTGTCAGTGGCACACTCAGCAGCCCCTGCCATAAGCATAAGCCCAAGCTTCATGAAAGACTCATGTCAGTGGAGGGAAAATCTCTGCTCCATGTGGTATCTATGGACTCCCAGAGTGAACCTGTTTGTTCTTAGGTTGCAGGAATGAAACACCCTGTTACCAGACAGGAAAATAAGTTTGCTTCCCTCTGCCTCCAATAGTCACATTGTGATTGTTGTGTCCTTTCCTAAACACTCCGGTTGGATGTTCCCATGGGCTCTTGACAGCTCTTAACTGTCCATCTGGAAGGAAAGAGAAGGTAATGTTTCCAAAGGAACTACCCTACAATCTGAGAAGTCTGTCTCCTGGCTGTTGAGAGCCTACAATCCTTCCCCTTCTCCCTGCTCTTGATACTGTTCCTGCATCCAAGGCAAGCTTTAATTAGACCTCCCTGTTTTAACTACATCATACACTAAAATGAGATCATTGCTATACTCTGGCACATGAGGCTGAGCTGTGTGGTCCCCTGGCTGTGCAGGGTGCTTTTCCCCATGAAACTTTTCCTGTTCACCGTGAGAGGAATTTTGTTATCTGATATTTTTTCCTTTCTGCTCCTGTATCTTACACACACTGAAAGAGTCTGATATTGGACTTCACCAGATGAAGCACAGAGAAGCTGTGTCAGACAAAATCACTTACTGAATTCATGTGCATGACCCTCTCTGAGGGCCTTCAGTGGTGGAAAATACAGCAGGACTGCTGGCACAAGCCATGCCAGCTTCCTGCCCCTGCTGAGAAATACTGGATTGGCAAAATCTGCCCATGCAGGGAGCTCAGTCATCCAGGAAGACACAGCCCAGACCACTCAGACTCCTGCTGTCTCCCCACTATAGTTTTAGGTCTGTCACAGGAGCCCTTTAGGGAGCAGAGAATCAGTTTGTTTACTGAAGTCAGTGGAGCCATTGAATTATGGAATGGTTTGGGTCGGAAGGGACCTTAAAAATCATCTGGTTCCAACCCCTGCCATGGGCACCTTCCACTGTCCCAGGTTGCTCAGAGCCCCATCCAGCCTGGCCTTGGACACTTCCAGGGATTGGGCAGCCACAGCTTCTCTGGGCAACCTGTGCCAGGGCCTCAGCAAGATGATAAGAGGGATGGAGGAAAGGCTGGGAGAGTTGGGATTGTTCAGCCTGGAGAAGAGAAGGCTTTGGGGTGACCTCATTGTGGCCTTGCAGTGCCTGAAGGGAGCCCCCAGGCAAGAGGAAGAGAGACTATTGACAAGGGCCTGGAGTGACAGGACAAGGGGGAATGGCTTCACACTGACAGAGAGGAGGGTTAGATTGGATATTGGGAAGAAATTCTTCCCTGTGAGGGTGGGGAGTCATTCCAGATGCAACAACAGTGCAAACATGATCAAACTTGGTACAAACACATTCCATAGGCTGTAAGGAACAGAAAGGTGTGAGTTCTCAGTTCTCTGACCATCTTCGTAACCTTAATGTGTATCTACTGCCTATGGAAGTGTTGATAAAGCAACACAAATGACTGGCCAGGATCAGCTACAAAGTACACAGATACAAATCCTGATGAAGGGAAGTGATCACTTATGGGCATTCACTTTATAACTGTTATTTTAGTGCCTTCTAGTATGTTCCTAAATAAGTTCCCTTCTTGTTTTAATATTTAAAGATCTCTTGCAGAAGCAGCCAGCATGTTATATATCCATTCACACGAAATCTTGTAGCCCATTTAGGTATATTTATTTATTAGAAAAATCACTTCTTGTAAACCTCAGTCTTCTAAACCTGCTCCATTATTTCAGTAGTTCTGTTTCAGTAATTTCTTAGACTAGATTCACTTTTCAAGGAGCAATCTTTATCATTTTCTGAGTCTATGATTCTATGATTTGAAATCCATAGCAATTCAATAATATGAGCAAAAACATTTGTGAACAACTTATAATGTTCATAATGTAACTATTTCTTTATTAATTGCCACCACCATTAGAACATCTCTGAATCTAAACATCTTAGTTCACATAATAAACGTTGAAAGCATTTGCTTTTGTTATCTTTAAAATGAGACCCAGTGAATTTGTGGGGAATACAGCATCAAAAATAATTCTGCACCACCTTTCTGCTGAGCTAAAGGTATGGTATTTTTCTGTACATCTTTATTCCTGGTAGTTTACTATTTTTAAACAAGCAAGTAGATTAGTAGCCTACATTGCTACAACATTGCAGGCAGTAACTTAAAAAGAGAGATTTCTCTTCCCCATAAGACCCCAAGATTCTTCATTTGGTTGCTCAGTGTCTGAAAGGCCAATATGTCTCTCAGTGTTTTTGTTTCATCAACAACTGGATTTCCAGACTAACCTCATACTTTCCAAACAAAAAGTCTCTTCTAATTTATTTTTAATTAACTTCCAGATTAGCATTAATGTAGCACTGGACATGTAATTTTCAGGCTTCTGCCTTTCAGATTCTGATGTGTCTGAGTCTGGTTCTTCTGCTTCCTTTGGTGGATACTGACATCTTCTGGAAAATGTTTGGAATGTGGTATCATGGAACTCCTGTAATGACAACCCAGAGGCAGGAGGATGTGCTGTCTACAAAGTCTGAAGCCAGGGCTTAGTAACATGTTTTCAGCACAACACAAGCTGTATTTGAGTCACTTGCTTGTCCTCATGGTCTTTCATGAAACTGTGACTTAAAACACATAATTTGCATATGCAATAAATTAGTATCCATAAATTAGCAACCACCTTAATTTATTTACAAAATTCGTCTTGGCCAAAACATCTTTGTGATGGCACTTTTCTTTTTCCTGTTGCTCTACCCTTCCCTTCTAAAAAAAGCTCATTCCTATTGGAAGACTGGTTTATTTCTTTATAAAAAATGTCTTCTTGGAAGGTGGACTTGCTTCATATTCGGTTTCTTTCATATTGACACGAGCAACATTTGCTAATGGATTATTTTTATCTTTATTTGTACCAATTCCAAAAGATTTACGACCAGGCTTTCCAAGAACAGCAAAATATGGGTCAGGGCCATCTGACTTTTCATTAGTCTCTTTAGGTGCCAGAGTCTGTCAGCATAAAAGGAAACTTCTTCTAACTCTCACTTGCCTTCAAGCAGTGGCCTCCTCCTCTGTGCCCTTTGGCTCCTTTGGATCTGGAATGTTTTTTGGCTTCAAGTGAAAATCTGGTGGCATCCACGCTGATGTGTTCACACAGACACAGAATCCTCCTGATGATACAAAGCACTGTTGGGAACTCTGCCCCTCAGCAGATGGTTGTCTTGAATTTTTATCACCCACATAGTGGGTGATAAACCTTTCAGGTGAATGAACACCTTTCAGGGTGTTTTTGAAACCAGCTCAAGATTTGGAGTGGATCATATTCCTGACTCAGTCTCAGGAATAAAACAAAATGGAAATGCATAAATATTCTTTATCCACATCTTTGTCCCTTGGCACCAAGTCTCTTTCCATGTCAAGAAGTTCTGAGGGAGAACCAGGTGGAATTCTGACTGGTCCTGGGCATCAGTGTGACTCTGAGCTCAGCATTATGCTGTCAGTGACAGCAACCAGTCCCACCAGTGGCACAAGTTGTGTGAATACTAATATTTATTCATATTAGGTGCTTTTGTCACCGTACCACTAAAGCTTGTCTTATTTTTTTCTGTTCAGGGCTCCTGTTTCATAAGTGATGGTTACTGCTACCTGATAGGCTCATTTCTGTGGGCAGTTTTAACTTCAGGACAGTTCAAACCATTCAAATCACTTCTGCCCTGTGTTTTGGGTACAGTCATTGTACACTCAGCCAGCTACTCCAACAGCATTTTCCTATCAATCTTTGTATCAGTATTTGGAAGTTAACCAAAACTAAACATTCTGTTAAACTCAGGGTATGTGGCCACCTGAATTTGAAGATAGAGAAGGTCAGCAGAGTGCCAAAGAATAGTCAGTCAAAATTCTGACTACGTGATTGCAGCCTAAACTACAGAAGCTTCTAGAAAGACTCCCTGTTGACATCCACGTTCTCACATACTGGAAATGACCCTTTTATAGCTCCTCTAAGAAACCAGAACACCATTGTCTGAAAGAGGTGGTCTAGACTTAACCAGGTCTTGCACTTGGTTTGGATTTCCACACTAAATCTTAATTCAAATACTCCTGACTCGTGCCAAGGATAATGTTACTGAGCACTGAGGAACATGCTCTGAAAAATTATGCAATGGTTTACTTTGGCTGATAAGAAAACATGTATCTATCAGATGTGGAATTCCAAGTCTCAGTTCTCTGCCTGTGCTTACCTAATTTACAGTACAAGAAACGAAGGAATTTTGCTTTCCCTTATTTAGACAACAAACTCCTTACTGCAAAGCAGCAGCAACCACCATATGCAAGTAAAAGCAACATTCCTACACTCAAGGGATGGCAGTCCTAAAATTAAGCAATGAGAGGAATCCAAAGTTGTGTTGCACACATTTGGTATTTGGTAGCAGAGGGCTTTCCTTTTATTTGCAAATTTAACAAGGAAAAAGTGTAAATTGCTTAAAAATGTGTAACCAGACACAATTCTCCTTCTTGATTTCTTGGGAGTTTTTTTTCTCCATGCAGATGCACATAAAAATAATTAAAAGAAATAAATTTCTTACTGCCCACTTCTATTCTCCTACCTCCAAGAATATAAGGATCCACTTCACAGAGCTCTCTGGCTCTGCAGCCAGTCAGTATTATCAGATATGAATGAGAAAAAAATATTAAATATCCAAGAAAGACAAGGATATGAAAAGAAGTACAAAAATCTGGTATTAAACATTAACCCTTCAAGTGTGGACTATCAAAGAGCACCTAATGAAAGAGTGGAATCAAATCTTGTAGCAGTATCAACTATCCCTTAGTTTACATCCAAGATCTACAGGAAGAACAAAGGATTAAATGTTCAATCTTTCCCTAGGGTCACAGCTGGAGCAAAAATAAGCCATAAATTCCCACTGGTGTCCTGAGAGTGCTGTGGGAACCCCCTGTTCCCTCTGCTCCTTGCTCCAAGGCTGTGTGCCCTCATCTTCCTCTTCCTGTGACACTTCTGTCCCAGAGGCCCCACAGGTGGGTGTAGCATCAATTTTGTCTGAGAAGGAATATAACCCACTGCAGCTTTAATTTTCAGCACTAAAAATATTGTGTTTATGCAGATCTTAACGTGAGACAGTCAATTCTGTATTTCTTTATTGTTGTATGCTATGGAAAAGACAATTTGTGCAAAGGCAAGGATAACTTATGATGCCACTCTTACAAGGGTAAAGAAAACCCTTGTATTTCAGTACTAAGAAAGAGTTAATAAACCCAGGCATTATAGAAGTCATATTTTTTTTTGTAAACAACTGAAGCTGAGGGATTGGGATATTAACCTCAAAATATTAAATACAGTTAACCAATAATAATAATAGTGACACTTTATTCTAATATAGTGCTTCTCATTAGAATATCTTGGATTGTTTCACAAAGTAGGCATCATTATTCCACTTTATGGATGGGGAAGCTGAGATGTGACAACGTGATCTCTGCATGTCCTGGGGCAGAGCAGCAGCAAAACTGGCCTCCTGAGTGCTAATCCTGAGCTTGGTCCACTTGCTGCGATCCCCTTCTGCCATCTACAGCACACTGCCTTCATCTGAGTCAAATCCACAAGCAGAATCGCAGGAAACAACCCACAAAGGTTGTTTCACAAAGGTCTGTGATACAAAGAGCGAGGAGGTAACACCTCTGGGGAAATTATGTAACATCTGAGAAATCCAACCCTGCTAAACCACTCCAAGACCTCGGCAGAGAAACTCAGCAGAAAAGGAAGAAGTGGTTTTCAGAAGAAAGAGAGTATTTGCTGCCTGTTCTTCACACACCTCTTGAAAAAGACATGTCAGCGACAAGGGAGAAGTCTCAGAAACAAGAGATGTTTCTGAAACCACTGAGACACATAGATGGATTCAAAGGATGGTGAAATCAGGAAGCCAATGGCATTAACTCATGTTCTTATTTACTCTTACAGGCACTGAAGAATCAACTAGACTTTGCTCCCTCATCAGCACCACTGAGCCCAGGGAGCTTTCAAAGGATGGTTTTCCAACTAACCCGACAGGCACTTTGGTCCCCTGGTTATCTTGCTCCATGGAGAAAGCAGAATGACATCAGTATTTCCACAAGGAGCCCAAAGGTGCAGGGTTGTGTGGAAACTGAGAGATGCCTTTCATACCTGCCAGCCCTGAAAAGTCAGCATTTGCAACCAGCCTGCTGCTCCCGGTGTGGGAGAGCTGAGAGATGCCAGAAACTCTCATAAATCCTCACACATTTCAGGTGATCAGTAGCCCTCAGGCTGCTTTTAGATGTTTGGCTCTAAGTTTCCTGGGATTCAAATAGAGTGAGATAGTCCTTAATCAGTAACATGATGCTCCAAATTGCTTTAAAAATCCAATCGGCTCCCTCTAAATTGCACATTTAACCTGGTTAACTCGTAATTGGAGCAGTAACAAGTCGGATATTTCCATTATCTTGCTGCTTTTTTTATGATTACATCACCATGAGATGTGGTCAACTGGCACTGTTGAAATAGGAGAATATTCTTTTAAAAATGGAGAGTGGTTACCACAGAGCTCTGCTTTATCTCTCCTAAAATCAGGGGATGGCAAGCCCAGAGCAGAAGAATATCTCCTGATTTATAGTCCTTTGCCTTTGCATTAATTCATCATTTTCCTTTAGTCCAAGCTTAGAATTTGTTATGAAGACATTTTCAATAGACATTTATGTTACTGTATTGGAACACTGAGGGACAAGTCCCCACAGCAAGAGGGTCTGCCTTGGCTTAAAAAGAAGATATTTGTGTGAGATGCAGAATTGGACAGACATTTCCATGTACCTGTGTGCCACATCTGACATGAGCCCAGGGATCCAGGCAAATTCCCACTGGGAATGTCCTCCTGGGACATTTTTAAGTTGTGGCCATTGGCTTGGAGCCACTTGGTCTAGTGGAAGGTGTCCCTGCCCATGGCAGGGGGATTGAAATGAGATGATCTTTAAGGTCCTTCCCAACCCAACCCACTCCATGATTCTATGGACAGAGTTCACAGAGCATCCAAATTTTTGCCCCACACCCCAAATCACCTGCAAAAATCCTCAGCCAAACGTTGGAGACCGAGGGTGACAGGAGGAGGCAGGAATTTTAGAGTGGGTGCACGTCTGCAATCAGAAAATTATTTAAGGCTGCATGTCTGTAATCAGAGAATGATTTAAGCACCATTTAATTTGATGAGGGCAGGTAATTCAAGGCATAAGCAATGAGATAGTGAAGATGTTTTGCATCGGTCCAGCTCCGCAGTGGATAAATTTTACTCGCTGGACTCGGCTCATTTCACACAAGGGGCACAAGGATCTGCGAAATAGCGCATCCTACAGAGAGATTCGTCAATATTCATCAATAATAATCAATATTTGAGTGCGCGGATGTCCCTGCGGGAAAGGACGGTGACAACAGGACACCTGGACATGAGCCCAGGTGTGCCCAGGTGGGCAAGAGGCTGGGATCAGGAATAGTGTGGCAGCAGGAGCAGGGCAGGGATTGTCCCCCTGTGCTGGGCACTGCTGGGGACACACCTGGAATCCCGTGTCCAGTTTTGTGTCCCTCAATTCAGGGAGGACACTGAGGGGAACCCATTAATGTGCGTAAATATCCGCAGGGAGCACGGGCCGGGCTCCTGCAGCGCGCCCACACAAGGGCTTTACAACGGGCTGGGGTCACCGTCCCCGGAGGTGTTTAAGGACACGCCGGACACGGCCACACTCAGTTAACACCAGTCGCTGTTTCCCAAATTAATTAATTAACGTGGTAATTAATCGGCCCCGTGTGCCGCTGTCCCCGCCCCGCGCAGGCGCAGCGCCGCCGGGGGGGAGGCACAAGATGGCGGCCGCCAGTCGCTGCTGCGCCCGCGGGCTGCGGCTGCCAAGGGCAGGTGAGCGCTGGGGACACGGAGGGGCCGCGACGGGGAAATCCCTGGAATTCTGCCTCCATTCTCCTTGGAAAAATGGGGGGTGCAGCCCAAAGGGCTGCCAGGGGTCGGCGCTCGGGCTGGGGTCGGCTCAGGCAAAGCTGGGGNGCTGAGCTTGGATAAGGACACTGGGAGTGTCTTCCCTCCTTTTTCATAGTCTCGAGGTCTCTTTTTCAGTAATGGGAAAACCTGGCATATCTATTTCTGAAAGACAGAATCCATGCCCAGTTGGAACTGGACCTGTTTTGTAGGAGACATCCTTTTTTAGGAAGTCATTGAAAAGTAGAAGTGTCTGTATTTTTGGTTTATTTGCTGCCAAACTCTCATTCAGGACAAAATTGAAGATGTGGGCCCTTTTCCCAGTTTGTTGGGTGAGGTGAGAACGGGGATGGACAAACTTCTGGGTGGAGGAGGAACCTCCTTCAGGCACTGAGATCTTGTTGGATTTCCTGGTTCTATAATTTATTTTTAAACCCATTCTGTCCTTTTTTTGTCCTTGTTAACATCCTGGCTGCAGTGTCAGTGGGAATGCCTGATCCCACTGGGATCCAACCTCCCTCCAGTGTGCAGGTGGGATCTGTGTTGTCCCCCATCAAACCCTAACCTTGTTTTCATTATGGTTCTTGCTGCTCAGATTTTCACAGAGAAGACCAAACCTGCTTGTTCTGCTCCAGAAAATGCTCGTGACCAGCTGGGAAGTCACTTCTTCAGGGTGGTTTTCCAGAGTGGCCACCCAGTACCACTAAACACTTCTCCTCCCCAAAACCTCCCAGGGACTGGACCACCCTCCTCCCTCCCCAACTCCACCGCGGTGTGGGCAGCAACTTCTCCCAACCCTCCTCCTGCTGGATCTTCAAGGAGAAGACAAAACCCACCCCAAGCTGCGAGTGAGCCATCCCAAATTCCCGGCTAATGCCACGTGTCCCTGTGTTTCAGGCCCTGGGATCGGAGCCCCGTGGGTGCAGCCGCGGCGCCGCGTCCACCACGCCCTGATCTCCCACGGGAAGAGCGGCCGATCCTCCGTCAGCGGCATCGCGGCCACGGTCTTTGGAGCCACGGGCTTCCTGGGCAGATACGTTGTCAACCGTTTAGGTGCTGGCCTAATTAATTAATTGGGGCTAATTAAAGAGAGAAATGTGTATAAAAGGTGTTTCAGCCAAGGGTTTCAGCCAAGGGTTTTCCTGCCAGGGTGCGGGAGGATGTTGGAGGCTCTCGCGGGGTGTTTCCTGGGGTGATTTTGGGCTCCTTCAAGTGCCAAGAAGTGGCAAATAGTGGGGGAAAAAAGAAGTGTTGGAAGATGGGAGATTGCAGGGCTTTGGGAGATGGAGATTGTTCAAGGAAATGCTGCTCCTTCAAGTGTTGCCCTGCAGGCTGCAGGGCTGAGGAGGGGCACGTCTGAATCTGCTGGTTTGAGCCTTATTAGGGCATTTTGCTCCAATAGTTGCAGGAGTTTGTTTGGAATTCTTTAAAATTGCCCTTTTGAGTGTCAAATTTTGGAAAATAAGCCTGTGGGTTTTTTTTTTTTGTTTTGGTCTCCCTTCCCCTTTCTGTACAACTTAAAAAAAAAATCCCTTTACTCCTACTTTACTTCCAGCTTTGCAGATTCAAGATATCTATCTCTAATCATCTTCCTTTAATGCCAGGGGTGGAGGAAAAAAACCAAACTTGTTTATTTAGAATTTCATGCACTGTGATAACTTNCTTTCTGTACAACTTAAAAAAAAATTCCCTTTAAAAAAAAAAGTACCTTTTAAAAAAAAATAACCCTTTAAAAAATACCCTTTAAAAAAATCCTTTTATCCTTTAAAAATATCCTTTAAAAATATCCTTTTATGTGATACATTTGTAGGTGTTTAACTATGTTTATGTGTGTCAGGTTGTTATTTTTTAGCAAGCTTCTGTGTTTTGGTTTAGAAGCCTAAATACTCACAAAGAAATGTTTAAGAATTACAAAAAAAACTCCCTCAGCTTTGCAGATTGAAAATATTTATGTCTAATCATCTTGCTTTAATGGAAAAAAAGCTTGTTTATTTAGAATTTCATCTGTTGAGATAAATAAAACTTTTTGGGGGTGTTTTTTGGGGCCCTTTAGGTCGAATTGGCTCCCAGGTGATCATCCCCTATCGCTGTGACCAGTATGACCTCATGTACCTGCGGCCCATGGGGGACCTGGGGCAGCTCCTCTTCCTGGTGAGTCTCTTCCCTCTGGCTCCAGATCCAATCCAAAGCCCCTGCTGTACAAGGCAGGCTCTTAAATCAGTCCCAAGGACACAACTCCAGCTCTTCCTCAGCCTCTAAATGGAAATGGTGGGCAGGGGGTGGCTTTGGGGGGGCCTGTTTATACATTATCTCATTTTTTTTTTCCCCATTTGATGCTCTGCTTGCAGGAGTGGGACTCCAGGGACAAGGACTCCATCAGAAGGGCTGTGGAACACAGCAATGTGGTCATTAATCTTGTTGGGAAGGAATGGGAAACAAGGTAATTTTCCTTGTTCTTTTTCTTCCAGGTGTTGGACATTGTAGCCCCATTTTTCCAGCATGTGGTGCTGCCATTGTCCTTGACTTCTGTGGAAAGGCAGACCCAAAACTCTGACTAGAAAATCCTTTGTGTTTTATTCTGTATCTCTTTTATTCCTTAAGAATGAAACCAGAATAGTTTTTTTTTTAAAAACCCATTAAGAAATTCCCATATTTATTTTAGGTTAAGAATACCTGTAACAGGTATATAATTCTGCTTTTCCAATAGACACAAATGCAGGTTATCAGCTTCATCTCTCTTTACAAACCTAATGCCTCTGGTGCTCTTTTTATCAACAGCCATTTGATGTTCAAATGGTAAAATTAGCAGGCAAATTGCATTATTTGGGACTACTAATTATAGTCTATTATTTTTTCCTGTAATGGAGTTCAAATACTGCTGTCAAAATACAAGAAGTTTCCTTGTGATGTGGGAGTGAGGGAAGAAAAAGTCTCTACACTTGGCCCAAGGACAATGTAATATCTGTTTATCTCTGATCTCTATTTCATGTCTCCTTTCCCCTTTAAAATTTTGGGACTGAGGTAAAAAATGTGAGGGTTTCTTTATTGAAAAGGAGTGTGAGGACAACACCACAAAGTTTCATTTGAGTTAAAAAACCCTCCAAACCTTCTTCTCTGGACAGTTTCAAACAGGCAAGTCTTGGTACATGTTCAAATCTTCTGGACATCACAGAACTCACCACTGGTGCTGCACAGATATTTTTATCACATTTTTCATTTTATGTTGGTGCTGAAACACTGAGACAAATTTCTCTGCTCTGTTAAACATGAGGTCAGACCAACCATTGTAATCAAGCCCAAAGCCTCTGGAAAACTTGGGCAGGAAGAGAGGGGATAAAAAAAAAGATTAGATGTAGAATCAGTCAAAAAAAGGCAAGCCTGGCATGAAATACTTTCCTCCCTGCCTCATATTCATGTCCAGACTCATCTGTGTGTGCCATGTTGTTTGAAACTCCATAGTTACAGGAGGGATGTTGTTTGTTCTTGTGTGTTTCTAAATCTGTTTTGGTGAGTAGGACAGAAGTGATGGTTCCCAGGATCAGATTAGTTATTGAATGGTCCAAAATAACTTCTTATTTTGAAGGCTTTCTTTGGACTCCAGTTGGATCTTGAAGAGCTGTGGGAGTAGATAAGGACACGGAGAGAGAGAGGAGTTTGGATATTTGTGACCCAGAGCAAATGGACAGGATTGAAGGGGGCTTACAAGGACAATATAAAGACATGAGGGGCCAGTTCTCTTTCTTGCAGTCTTGGGATAGTTGGAAAGGATTTTGGGATGGTTGCCAGCCTATAGTGTCAGTTCTGCTTGGAGACAGAGCTTCTGTATTGTTCTTGAGCAGATGCCAGGCTGGTTTACAGCTGAACCCCCTCATTTAGGCCCCTGGAATGTCAGCCAGTGAGTGCAGGATTTTTCCTTTCTGTGTGTTTCTCCTCAGGGCTGCTCTGAAATGGTTCTAAATGCTCTGACAATCTGATTTTTATTTTTTTTTTCCATTTGCATGAGCACCTCTGTGATTTTCACTTTTTGTCCACTTCCCCAGTGTCCAGCCCTGACTTGCCCTGCTGAGAATTCTTGAGCTCCTTTGTGGTGTAATTAAGGGCATCAAATCAAGTCAAGTTTTGAGCAGGTTTTGTGGATCTTCAGCTTTGCTCAGGGTTCAAGGTGCAGCAGGGCTTCTTTGAATAAAAGTAACCTGTTTTCACTTGGGCAGAGTTTTCTGCTTGTTGCAGACAAGTGGGTGAGTAGCAGTGATTGCTTTTTGGTTGGCAGGCTGTTGGTTCCTCTCAGTAAAATTTGGGCTTTGCCTTGGTTTAGGAACTTCAAGTTTGAAGATGAGTTTGTAAATATTCCTCAAAAGATCGCACAGATCAGCAGGGAAGCTGGTGTGGAAACATTCATTCATATCTCTCACCTGAATGCAAACATGAAGAGTGTTTCCAAGTACCTCCGGAGCAAAGTAAGTCTGGAATCCTCTATTTTTTAAATTATTATTTTGTTTGGAGTGTTTTTCCCCAGCTGGGTCTGTTGGAAGGAAATCTCAGTGTATGAATTTACCATGGAACTGTGACATTTTTGATGTAATTCCTTCCTGGAGCTACAAATCCCCCTTAATGCTCCCTTAGATATTCCTGAAAACCCTTCCTTCCTTCTACCCTTGAATATCTTCGCATCCAAAGTCACTGTCATCAAGAAAGAAGAAATGAGGTTGATGGTTTGGGATCTGATATCAGGCCTCACATCTAAGGCTGGAATGACCCAGCAGAGCAAGTGGTTGATGCCAAAATGAATGTTGCAAAGACAGATGAGAATCCTGATTATGAGCCCTTGGGGTGGGATTGTTACCTGCTCAAAAAAAAATCTGAGTTTGGCATCCTGTTGTTTTTTTCCTTATCAGGAGCCATAATTTCTTATTACTGATTTTTTTTGGTCAATTTTTCAGCTCTTTTTATTTAGTTCAGCCTCACTGCCCTCTTTTTTAGCTTCAGTATCTGAGTATTTATTTATTTATGCTTCTTTCCAAGCCTTGTCACTTCACACTCGTGTCACTCGAGCGGCCAGACTTCGTTTTATGAAACGCTCTGTGTGTCCATGGGAGCTTTTCTGTGAGACCTTTATCTCAGAGAGATCAGATGGCTGAGATATAAATAACTTCTGTGCTACTGCTGGTGCCCTCTCTTTCACTTCTGGAGTCAGGCATCCCCTCCTGGTTTGCTCAGGGTGGATCTTTAATGACTGTGTGTCCATTTGAATTGAACAACAGGCTGTCGGGGAGAACGTGGTGAGGGAGGAGTTTCCAGATGCCATCATTCTGAAGCCCTCTGAGATGTTTGGGAGAGAGGACAGATTTCTCAACCATTATGCAAGTATGTGCTCCTTGGGAATGATAAACCCATGTGTGACTGGTGGAACTGTGTGTGGAGAGCAGAGGGAAAATGGGATTTGCTTGTGAAAAGCAGAGAGAGATGTTTTTATCAGAAATGTGTAGTGGGAAACATAATAAATTCTCATCTCTTGACTGAATTCTTTCTGAATCTAGTTAGACTTTGCTCTTTGATTTTATTCAATGATTTTATTTTGTGCACTGTTGTTCTTTTATTTGGATTACTCTCAGCTGAGATCTGGTCATCTTAACCCTCCAAGCAGTTTATACCCTGCAAGGAATTTGTCAGGTTGGTAGTTTCTTAGTGTAAAAATAAACCCCTGAATTCTTCTGGGCTCAGAAGCAACAATAATGTCTGATAACTGCTACAGAGTGGAACCTCTTTTTCTGTCTTTATCTCTGACCACCACTAAACAGCAAATACAGCCTTCCCCTCACATTAATAAAATGTATATGGAAAACAGTGCTGCTGGAATTAGATGGGAATTCTTCCCAACTGTATTATTTTTTTATCCAAGTCAAGTCAGTTTTCAGAAGAGATCCACACTCAGGGTGTTGTAACAGTGTCTTGGTTATTTGCTTTCTCCCTCTCTGTGGCAGACATGCGTTGGTTTGGTGGAGTCCCTCTCATTGCTCTGGGCAAAAAAACAGTCAAGCAACCTGTATATGTAAGTTTTCCATAAAACAACTCCTCCATCCCAAATCCTCTGTTGGGGTGGGTTTGGGTGCATGGAAGTCACTTCTGGGAAGGTGGGTGCCTGTCTTCCTGTCTTTTGTTGGTGATGGTCTGACTTTGTTCCTCACAGGTGGTTGATGTAGCAAAGGCCATTATTAATGCAATTAAGAACCCTGATGCAAAAGGAAAAACATATGCCTTGGCTGGGTAGGTCACTTTTCTGATTCTCATTAACTGAAGTACTTCTTTTTGGTGTCATTTTTTTGGCATGCTGCACAGTACATTTAATTTCCCCCATCCATGCACAGCAGTTGGAGCTGCAAGAAAATTCCACCTCCTTTTTGGGAGGAAAAATGACTCGGAGCTGTTGTTGTGAGTACTCTGAAAATCCCAGGCTGGGCCCCACTGCCTTTCATGTGTGTGCACACAAAGGAATGGGCATCTTGGGAAACATGCTGGACAGGATGGATTGGGAGAAAATCCTGGTCAAGCTGTGTGGGAAACACCTGGAATGAGGGTGGTTTGAGGCAGTGGTTCCACAGGTAAAGACTGAGGGTTTACAGGTTGCCCAGAGAAGCTGTGGATGCTCATCCCTGGAATTGATCCAAGCCCAGGTTGGGCTGAAGATTTACCTGTTCCTCTCTTTCCTCATGGAATTGGTTTTGCTTCACCACCCAATTTTTAAGTCTGTCTTGACTGCTGGTGCTCTCTGGAGCCTCCTGGAATTGTGGTTATGGAATGACACCTCAATGGGAGGCTGTTCTTGGAGAAAATGTAGTTTGGTTGTGGGGTTTTTTTCTCAGCTGAGTAAGTAAATTTTACTACATTTTTGCTGTGTTTCTAATGCAGGTTCTATTAACAGTAGAAAACTTCATCTCTTGTTTTTGATGGTGGTCCTTTACTGTAACTTCCTAAATGCAGATTTCTCTCAGGTTCTATAATCCAGCCACTGGATGGAGTTCAGAAGGAAAATTTGATTGTTGAATTCTTTGGATTTTCCCAAATATGCTGCCCTACTTTGAATTCCATCTATTAGAATGTTTAATTTGCTTTTACAAGTTAAAGTAGTAGTACTTTGGGATTCTTTTTTTCCCCCCAGCATTTATCAACACCTTTTTTTGGGTGTTGTTTTTTTTTTCTGAAGAACATGTCAGTTGAAGGCTTAGTTTTCATGCAATCTCAGGCCTTGATGTTTTTGAGATCCTGAGTTGATCAAACTGGAAAACCAGCAAATTGCCTTGAAAGCCAAGGGAGGTACCTGACAGTTCAGTCAGAGCCATCCATAAAAATAGAGTAAAAAAAAAGCAAAATCCAAGGCTGAACAAGAAAATAATGGGAATTCCCAATGGTATATATTTCTCTTAGACTACTAAGAGAGAGACAGGCTGCCTCCTTCTCTCCATCTTGGGAGAGAGGGAAGGCATTCCTTTGGGACAACTTACCTTCCTGCTTTTGGGGAGAACAGGATATTCGTAGTCAAGGAAATGCAGGTGAATGAATTTTCCTGCAGCCATTTGCTACTAAAGAAGCAATTATATATGTGTGCCTGACTTGCCTGTTGTTGTTGGCCAGCCCTCACAGGTACCTGCTGTATGACATGGTGGAGTACATCTACGCTGTTTGCCATCGAGCCTTCATCCCATACCCACTTACACGTCCTCTCTACCAGTAAGTGGGACCCTGGTGGGGCTGAGGGGGCCTCAGGAAGGGACACTGAGAGGGGACCCAATCCCTGTGTGTCAGTGTGTGCAGGGAGGGGGCAGAGCATGGACCAGGCTCTGCTTAGAGGCGCAAACTGATGCCCAGGAAATTCCAGCTGAACATGAAGAAGAACTTCTGCCCTGTGCAGTAACAGGTTGCCCAGAGAGGGTGTGGAGTCTCCCTCACTGGGGATGTTCCAGAGCCATCTGGACACAATCCTGTGCCATGTGCTCTGGGATGGCCCTGCTGGAGAAGGGAGGTGGGAGCAGATGACCCCCTGTGGTCCCTTCCAACCTGACCCATCCTGGGATTCACTAAGACCAGGCAGCACAGAAGGATAAATACCTGTTGCATTGGTTATTTAATATGTGGGAGTGAGGGTTTACTTTCCTCACCCATGAACACTCAGTTTTACTTCTAGATATTCCCTTCCACAATAAAATAGCCAATAATTCAGTAGCAAACAGTTAAAAGTTGCCAGGAGCACACCTAAGACTCCTGGTGACTGGCATGTTCACTGCTTTAATGAATTCATAACTTGCAGGAACAGCTCTTGCTCACTTTCTATTATGTGTGAAATATTTCTACCAGTTGATTTCCTTCTGTGCATCTGGACAGTGACTTACTTTGGCAATACCCTTTGTGTTTAACAGTTTAGTTGCAAGATTCTTTGAGGTGAATCCATTTGAACCATGGACAACACGGGACAAAGTGGACAGAGTGAGTGTGGGACAGGGCACAGATGCTTCTTGTGTATTTATTCCTGACTTCAGTGCTTCAGTGGGGGTGGAGAAATAATAAATTTAGGTTTTGTATGTTGCACATATGGTAACAGAATTAAGTATGTCCTGTTCTAAACCATGAACAGAGCAAAACAACCTACCAGAGGTGCTGATTCCACACCCATTTTCTGGACAAAGCAGAATATACATAATTTGAGTTCCAAGTGTGAATCTCCCTTACAAGTTTGGCTTAAATTTGTGGTTGCAGTGCAGTAACCTCTCTGATCATGTAGGGGGAGAAAAGGAAGACACTTCCTGCATTTTCACTGCTATTTATTCCTGAATTTAAACTTGGAGGACTTTTTTTTTTTTGTTCTATCTCCCATTGAAGTCACTGGGACTCAATACATTATGTAATTATGCCATAGTTCTGTAGGGCCACATAGAATCTTTTCTGAAGGAAAAGCTGTGAGCAAAAATCAGTCAAAGAACTTGGACTGACACAGAGTTTGTCCAGAGTCCAGTGTTTGAACAGCTCTTCAGTTCTACTACAAGATGCAGCAGGGGTTGTTTCTTGGGGGAAACAGTCTTATGTCACCAGCCTTGAAACTTCAGTAGAGTCTCCCCAGAGCTGCCAGCTGTAGAAAATTGTTTTGAGACACATTAAAATGTTTCCAGCACTCTGTATTTATGGTAGTTTGTTTCCATAGAAGGAGAAAAGTGACATCAGGTGTAAGTCCATTAGAATATGGAATGATTCCATTGTGTGTGCTGCTGTTGCACTTCATCAAATGATTCTTTTTTCCCCCCTACCCATTCTTGTTCCAGTTTCACACCACAGACATGACATTTCCTGACCTCCCTGGTTTTGAAGACCTGGGCATCCAACCAACACCTCTGGAACAAAAAGCCATCGAAGTGCTGCGCCGTCACCGCAGGTTCCGCTGGTTGGATGCTGAGGTGGAGGAGGCAAAGCCAAAGACCTATCCCATGTAACAGCTGGAAAAAGATGATACTTAACTCTTCCTGTGCTGCCTTTGTATGACCCAATCCATCTGGAGGACTGTACATACTGAGTAAAATATATCAATCATGTCAACTGGGCTTCACGAGTGTTGTCTTGGTTTTAGGGGGCTCTTAGTGCAACTTGAAAGGGTCACCAAAGCAAACTACAGTTGTAGCTTAGCTGGTGAGTATTTTGGAGGTTGAGATTAGAGGCAGTGTGTCTTCATATTAGTCAAACATATCACTGAGTTTTAGCAGTGCTCACAGTGATTTCAAGAGTTGCAGTTCAGAACTAGGTCTCTTGGAATGTGTCCTTTCCAACAGGGATTGAGGGGACTTTCACCTGTTCAGATTATGATTATGTCTCAGATAAAGCCCTGGTTTTCAGTTCTGGACACTTCTTATCTTTGTTTTGTGCCCTGAGCACAGCTCTTAAATAAAATGCCAGCCTTCTTTCAGAGAGTTGCAGCCTTCTTTTTTCTAGGTAAAACACTTCCACTTCCCTCAGCTGATTGCTGGAGCCACAGATCAGTCTCTCTCTGTATTGTGCAACTCCTGGGCAAAGTGTTCCTTAAATTTCAACAGCTTCCACATTTTGTTCTTCCACATCAAACCTGCTGCTGCTGCTGTTTACTCTGTTAGAAGGAGGTGAGCACTTGTGATAATGTGGGTTTTTTGAACCAACTCTCTAAGGAAGTGTTCAATTTGGCTTTCATGGAGTGTTTATTTTCCTTCTGATAACACCAAGTTCAGTGGTTTTAAAATAAACCTGCCAGTTCAAAAGCTGGACAAACTGGAAATGAAGTACATGTTGTTAATAATCTTGATCCTTTTATTTTTATGACTGCAAACTTTTTTTTCCTGTCAGACCCCAACTGTAAATGAGTAATCTCATTAGCACTCATTTAATATGTGTGGCCCTAATCTTGATTCATTGCTTGTTCACATCCTGGTGTGAAAAATGTGCTGCTGAACTGCCTCACAAGTGCACATGGAGTACAGAGATCTGCAGTTATCACAAAGCCCTGCATGGCTGACAAGCAGTTTCCAGTAAAAACAGTCCAAGGCNCCCCTTCTCTGGAAATGCTCCAGCACCTCAATGTCCTTTTCAATGTGGAAGGAGGAACAAGAAGGAGACAGCAAAACCAGAAAATTTAGCTTTTTGAGATGCCCATGCAAAGTAGGACTGAAGGATTACTTGCATTTTAAGAACAGCTTATGTAGGTGGGAGTAGTATCTGCATTTTGGACCTTACATTGCCTCAAAAAATGCTTATGTATCTTCAGCACTTAGGACTGTGGTTTGTACTTCCTGCTGATAGTGCATCCTTCTGCTGAAAATATGAAATTACACTGTTGATAATGTATCACTCCAGGCTGGAACAGGTGACTTGGATAGAATTAGGCCTTCCTATCTGCTGCTTCATTCTTACATCTCAATTTTTCTCTCTTGACTCACTTAGAAAGCCTTAAGTGTTTCTTCAGTTGCTTAGAGGGCAGATTTTAACAGCTGAGAGCAAGAGAATTCACTTTGGCAATAATTATACTGGAATTATCTCTTTCCCTGCTGTTATTTCTTCTTCTTTTTCTTCTGCTCTGACAGAGACACGTGGGTAGGATTATATGAAATGAGGAAATCAGAGGACTTACATTTAAAACAATCCAAATTATGAGTAATTCTTGACAGTGTCACTGCAGCCTCTAAGTTGTGGAAGCTGAAGGTGAAGGACACTGGCAAAACAGCAAAGGAAAGCTGGTGGCAGAGCTGAGAACACTCATGGTGAGCTGCTCCATGGCTTCTTTCTCTCCCTTTAATGAGGAATTATAGCCTGGGACTCACTCACCCTGAACATCATTCCTTCCTGGAAAAGCTTACAAAGGTGGTGACATCAGCTGGGCAAAATAAAAACTAGAAAATGGGAATCGCCTTTCTCTTTGTCACTAGGGGACCTCAGGGATTTTGTTGTTGGGATTCTGATTTGGAGCAGGGTGTGGAGTTCCCAGAATGAGAATGAGGTGTAGCAATACTACCCCCCTTAGTCTTGACTTGCATGACATCGGCCAGTAGTCGGAGCTGCTGCGTAGCAAATACTTCTGCAAGTTTTCCACTTCTGTAATTTCCTCTGGCCAACATGGTTAGAGATCGGGTTAGGGACTCCTCCATAGTGGCACCTGTGTTATTTAATATCTGCATTAATGACATGGATGAGAGGATCCAGTGCATCCTTAGCAAGTTTGCAGATGACACCAAGCTGAGTGGTGAGGACACCTGAAGGATGAGATGCCATCCGGAGGGACCTGGACAAGCTCAGGAGGGGGGATTCTGCCCCTCTGCCTTCTCAAGTGAGACCCCACCTGCAGAGCTGCCTCCAGCCCTGGGGAACCAGCACAGGAAGGACAGGGAGCTGTTGGAGTGAGCCCAGAGGAGGAATACCAGGATGATCAAAGGGATGGAGCAGCTCTGCTGTGAGGAAAGGCTGAGAGAATTGAGGTTCCTTTGGAGAAGGCTCCAGAGAGACCTTAGAGCCCCTTCCAGTACCTAAAGGGGGCTAAAGAAAGCCAGAGAGGGACTTTTTACAAGGGCATGTAGTGATAGGACAAGGGGGAATAGCTTTAAACTGAAAGAGGGTACATTTAGATTAGAATTTTAGAATAAATTTTTCCTGTGCGGGTGGTCAGACCCTGGAACAAGTTTCCCAGAGAAG
>VYZS01052357.1:0-20273 GCA_013400695.1 Neodrepanis coruscans | reverse complement strand
CAAACCAACAAAACAACCAACCAAAAACCTCCACAACACTTTTCTGGGCAGGATAAAGAGGAGTATTTCATGTTCCCTTTCTACAACGTATATTTGGTCTTTTTCTTGCAATAATAACAATAAAAACACTGGATATCTAAATGGATTTCATCAAATAAATTAACCTTCACAAATCCTCCAAGATATTGGTCATTACATAAATTCAGTCAGCAAGGTACACAGTGGCAGTAGCAGCAGCAACTACGGAAAATTCTGGAGCAATGCATGAAAGCGCTAGACAAGGGGTTCTTGGAGTGAGGGAACCCCAAGAGGGAGAGGAGAGACCTGTTAGGACCTGGCAGCTCTCATGAGCAACCATGAGAGACAAATGGCTCCAGGGAGTGCAGCAAACAGGGCAGGCAACCAGGACATGGCATGTCAGAAGGATATGGCATGGTTGTTTGTGCAGTACTTTGTGCAGCAGTTTGTGTAGGAAAGCACAGCCACCCTTCTGGCAATGATAGTTTCTACAAAGTTGAAAGCCATGGCTAGAAGGAGTGTGGTGACCCAGAAAATGGATGAAATATTCTGTAAGCATCTGGCTGATGTTTCACGATCACTAGCTCTTGTTCTTGTGGAGGACTCTAACCTGATGAATGTCTGCTGGCAACTGAGCACAATGGAAAAGAGGCAGTTTAGGAAGTTCCTTGAGTGTGTGGAAGATAACTTCCTGACACAGCTGGTAAAAGAGTAGTACCCCACTAAACCTGCTATTTACAAACAGAGAAGAGTTTGTGGGAGATGTAGTAGTTAGAGGACATCATGAGCATAGTGAACAAGAAATGGTAGAGTTTTTGATTCTTGGTGAAGTGAGGAATGGGGTGAACAAAAAAATCTAGCTTGGACTTCTGGAGACATTGGATCAGAGAGTCCATTAGGAAACAATTCTTAATAACAAGGGGGTCTAGGAAAGCTAGACACACTTTAAGAGAGACATTTTTAAGCCACAGGAGCAAGCCATCCCTATATGCCAAAAGACGAGCCAGCAGGAAGGAAGACTGACCTGACTGAACAGAGAGCTTTTGCTTGAACTCGAGTTAAAAAAAGAGTTTATAACCTTTGGAAGAAGAGGAAGGCAACTTGGGAAGGGTTCAAGGATGTCATTAGGTCATGCGGAGAGAAAATTAGAACAGGAAAGCTCAGATAGGACTCATTCTGGCTACTGATGTGAAAGATAATAAAATATATAATAAATAATAAGTAAATAAATAAATAAATAAAAATACATTAACGATAAAAGAAGGGCCAAGGAAAATCTCCATCCTCTCTTTGATGCAGGGAGGAACATTGTCACCAAAGATGAGAAAAAGACTGAGGTACTAAATACATTCTTTGTCTCAACATCTAACAAAAATACCAGATAACCTTAGGGCAACCAGCTCCCCAAGCTGGCATACAGGGACAAGAGGAAGAATACGCCTCTTTCAATCCAGGAGTGAGTAGTTAGTGACCTACTAAAACATTTAGACATTCATAAGTCTATGGTGCCAGATGGGACACATCTGAGAGTACTCAAAGAACCGATAGAAGAGTTTGCCAAGTCAGTCCATCGTTTATCATCTGTCCTGGCTAACCAGAGAGTAACCAGAAAATGGGAGGTTGGCCAATGTGATGTCCATCTACAAGAAAGGTCATAAGAATGATCTGGGCAACTACAGGCTTGTCAGCTTGACATGAGACCTAGGAAAGGTTATGGTACAGATTGTCTTGAGGCTAATCACACAGCACTTACAGGACAACCAGGGGATCAGGCTCACCCAGCAAAGGTTTTAGAAAGATAGATTCTGCTTGATCAAGGTGATCTCCTTTTATGACTGGATGACCTGTCTGCTGAATGAGAGAAAGGCTGTGGATGTAGTCTACCTGGACTTCAGTAAAACCTTTGGTTGTCTCCCAAAGCACTCAACCGGAGANTCTTGAGGCTAATCACACAGCACTTACAGGACAACCAGGGGATCAGGCTCACCCAGCAAAGGTTTTAGAAAGATAGATTCTGCTTGATCAAGGTGATCTCCTTTTATGACTGGATGACCTGTCTGCTGAATGAGAGAAAGGCTGTGGATGTAGTCTACCTGGACTTCAGTAAAACCTTTGGTTGTCTCCCAAAGCACTCAACCGGAGAAGCTGGCAGTCCACAGCTTGGGCAGGTGTACTCTTTGCTAGTTTAAAAACTGGCTGCATGGCCGTGCCCAGAGCGTGGTGCTGAATGGTGTCGCATCCAGCTAGTGGTCAGTGGTGTTCCCCAGGGCTCACTGTTGAGCCCAGTCCTTTTTAATATCTTTATTGATCATCTGGATGAGGCTATCAGTAACTTCATGAATTACACTAAATTGGTTGGGAGTGTTAATCTGCTGGTGGGCAGGAAGGCTCTGCAGAGGGATTTGGACAGATTGGATCAATGGGCTAAGAGCAACAGTATGAGGTTCAACAAGGACAGGTGCTGGGTCATGCACTTCAGCCACAACAACCCCACGTGTTGCTTCAGGATGTGGGAAGATGAGTTGGAAAGTGGCACAGCAGAAAAGGACCTGGTGATGATGGTTAACTGATGATGGTTAGCTGAACATAAAAGATAAAAATCCTCAAAACCAGAATCAGACACAAGCTTTTATTTGTATTTTCAGGGTTTTTTTTCTTAATAATTTTTTTTACTCTTCCTCTCATGTTAGCCAAAATATCATTTTTTGTTTTCACAATTTTCATTTATTGTTTAAGTACCTCTCAGAGAACTATTTCCAATGCAGCTGGGATTAATAGTTCACTTGTCATTGTATCGTGGCAAATTGGTATTACAACACTGTGCTGGTTCCTTTCCTCAGGCTAATATGTAATTTACATTTAGTCAAAGATTCAGTTGCATGAACACAGGTGACTGCTTTAGCTACCTGGATGCCAGCTGCTGCCTCTGAATGATGTTGGCCTCCAAAATTGCATACCCTAGGGCACCTATAATGGTATTAGATCACAAAATATTGATGTCCATATAGGCAGCTAAAAGCTGTTTTAGCACTAAAGAGAAGGAATGTATAGTTTATAAACTCTTTAAGATGTATCCACAGATTTTCCACTCTTTCACAAGTTTTTTTGGCACGTTATTGGCTGACAATCGGCTAATAGCTGTCTTTAGAAACTTAGGTAGTGGGTGCAGCAGGAGTGAGAGAATCTGAGGAAATACAACAGACATTTGTCATGAATGCTGAGATACACATGGTGAAACATTGCAGGGGTTGTCGGGGAAGAAAAAAAATAAAAGAAAGAAACAATTTATTGGTTTTGTCTACATACATTTTCCTGTAGCTACAAAATAAGTTACAGGTTTCTCAATAGGCGGTCAAGGGACAGAAAGAAGGAAATTAAATTAGAATTGATTCCTTGCATATCACTGACACTTTCGGTTTTCAAAAAAGTATTAAAGGTAGAGACAATGGATTAACTCTTCAATATTTACCAAGTAAATTTTATTGCCTTAAATGCAGTAATTAAATTAATGTCTGACTTTTTTTTTTTCCAGAAGACTTTTGAACATTTCTTTATTTTCTTCATTGAGAAAAAAACAAACAAACACAGAAAAAAACATCAGCACAAGGTGTGACTATTAAGATCACTAATTTTTTTATGGACTCACCCACTCGGGAGTATACTACTCTGGTAAGGGCGATAACACTGCCAACAAGAGTACCCACTGTATTGGAATAGATCAGTAATTTTATCCTTTGTCCTGACTGTGCAGTAGGGGAGTTCTCTACATAGCTGAGGTGTTTTGATTCATGTAGGAAGAAGCAAGAACAAGTTCTAGACCACGTTTCCCACAGATCATGATTTGGATATGGGACCAGTAAAACAGACTCAACTTGGGGAAATTAAATTTATTGCTAATTAACTAAAACTAAAATAATAATAATAATAATAAAAAAAGACAGCAAACACCTCCCTCCCCCCATTCAGGTACTAAAAAATGGTTAAACAAACATTTGAGTAAAACACCTATTTTTCTCCTTTCCCAATCTTCCCAGCTTCAGCCCTGACACTTTGCATCCCCACTTCCTGCTATCCACTCTTCTTGTTACCACACATGCTATTCTCAGTCCCTTTGGTGAGGTAGTGGATGGTGAGGGAGGTTAGGATTAGGATGTAACAGTTTCTTTCTACCATGCCTTGTCCTCATTCTTTTGTCATTTCTTCTGCTGCTCCTTCCTTCTTACTTGTTTCCTATGCACTAATATGGGTCCTCCATGGACTGCAGTCCTTCTTGAGAAGTACCTGCTCTGGCTGGGTTATCCACATGTCACAGTCTCTTTGTGGATGTTACCTGCTCTGCTGTGGAACACCACCTACTGCTTTGTCTTTTTTGTTCCTTTTTTTTTTTTTTTTTCTCCTCAGGATTTTGATCTTTTTTAACCACGCTTTCTGCCAGCAGTTCACTGATGGCCTCAGCTGAGGCCAGTGGTGGGTCTGTTGTGGAGCTGGAACTGCCTGTGTCCAACACAAGGCAGCTGCTGGCCTTGTTTCATAGAGGCTACTCCTGCAGCCCCAAGCCCACTACCAAAATCGTGGCTTTTGTACCAAATACAGAATGTTCCTAGCTTACAATGACTTTGGAGAGCAAACATACCACACCAAAATAAAAAAAATATTTCATTAAAAAGCTGTTCTTTCTAAGACTGAAATACTAATGAAACAAGCTAACAAATTAATGTAAAATAAAGACAACCTTAATGACGGGATCTAATAATTGAGGCAAACACCAGTACGGTATTTACAAAGGTTAAAATTAATGTTTCGAGAGTCTTTAAATAACAGCAATGCCAATTGAAATGAACATGCCATCTGGAGTTCAGCCAATACCAATTTTTATCGTGGTGGTTCAAAGCACTGAGTGCTTATCCCTTCACACTGAGCAAAGCACAAGTGAACAGGCTGTCATACAGGTACACTGACACTGGAGGGATGAAAACAGTTAACCCTTCTGGTTACTGGTTCATGAACTCCTACTGCTACAAAGATGTCGAGAAAGAAAGGTCCATAAAACATAAAGTTTGATGGGATTACACACCCTTAGAAACCCTTCTAATGCCTCCCCTGTTGTGTGTGTGTGTGTGTGTGTGTGTGTGTGCGTGTGTGTGTGTGTGTGCGTGTGTGTGGTGAGAGGAGTGCTGTTTTTACACAGTCATGATGTTTTTGCAGAAGTCGGAGGTGATGGGTTTTAGATAGTCATTTAGGCTTGGGGGGCAGGGAGGGAAGGTGCTTCAGAAGGGGTGCTTCAGAGACACCCCTGTTAAGAGCTGAGGCCTTCTGCAGGATAGTCATAGGTGTGTGCACATGGGGGCCTCCTTTGACATAGGCTGCCCCATAGGAGATAAACATCACAGTCCCAGAGAATGCCACTGGTCTCCTTTATATAGGCACACACCCAGAGAAACAGCACATCCAGAGTCTCACCCTGGGCCTTCACAAAGTTAACAAGAGTTTGTGGGCTATGACCTCCTCCCTTCAGCATTTATCTTCACTCTCCTGGCTTCTTTGCACAACTCATAATAGTAGCAATGTTTTAAGGCAATTAAAAAAGTCTTGTTCCTCACATCCTTCTCAAAGCTATCTGGAAAAACATTGACACATTTGAAAAGTGATGTAGAAGCTGCAAAATTTAATTTGGAGCACAGAGAGCCACTTATATTTCTTGATTCAACACAAAAAAATTTAGCACCCTAATTTCATTCTTGGCTGAATGATCAAGATTAATCCTGAGTACAGCTTTTGACTCTCAAAGTTTACATTGTAGTTGTCTATACATGAGTTACCCATGGTCAGCACATTTTTAGCTAACAGAGACAGTGAATAGTAGTACTCAAAATTACTTAATAGACACTTTACGGTGAAATTAATTTCATCATAATCTCTATATCCCCTATATGAGTGAGATTACTCAGGGTTTAAAATAATTGAGCCCATTTGTGATAAAAGGAGTCTTCAAAGATATTTCCAGTATAGATTTCTGAGTTTACATGGGATGAATTGCACCTGATGTGCATCTGAACAAATTAGAGATTGGTAATATTGACTCACAGATCAGAAAAGGATCATCTTCAGTCAGAAAAGGAAACAGAATTTTTATAGGACTGTGTTTTTTTTACTGAATGCAGGTAAAAGGAAACATTTCCTTCTTCCCCTGTGTTTTATATGTATTATCCCTTCTTCTGTACCCTAAGGATCTGAAAACCAGATAGTAAAAATAGACCATTTTGGAATCCTGTCAGGATTTATTAATTACTATAGCTGTCTCACTACTCAGTCTTTACTTTTGTCAAAGTTGTAAGTTAGTTAAAGAATGAACAAACAAACCACACAAACAACCAAAAAAAGAAGCGCAGATCAATTGACTTATATCTTTTGGCCTTTTATCTTGATGGAAGTCTCTTAATTTTTGTCTAAGGTTATAGCAAATAATACATCACAAATGAGTGCAAAATACTGCATTCTCGGTGTGTACTGTACATAAGAATTGATGGTTCCTTCTATACATCATTTAGAAATAGATGCACCGACTCAACAAAGCCGGTATTTTTTTAAAAAATAAATAAGAGAGGAAATCATTGTACATATATATATATACTTTGACTTGTCTGGTTTAGAAACTGGTGCCTTAAACTCTTAGCAGGATTGAGCAGGAAATTGAGCTTTTTCTTCTTCCTCAGACAACAAAATTATTTATTGAAGGTTTAACAGTATACTAAGGAAAAAAAAAAAAAGAAAAGAAAGTGTGTATTTGTTAGAATCACAGAATTACAGGCTGTCTGAAGTTAGAAAATATGTTTCCCTAATGTGATCCTTCTCATCCAAGGGTAAACCTTTTGTACCTGAATATTTTTAATGACTGACTGCACAAAGAGTAAGAATCTGTCATTAACATGTTTGTAATAAATATAAAAATAATTATGAAAATATTCAAGGAATATAATTTAAGATAAACTTTATGTTTCCAAGAGTTTGCTCCCACATGGGCCTCCCACGGGGTCATAGCCTCCTTCCGGCATCAACCTACTCCAGCATGGGGTACACTCCTGTACAGCTCCTGTACACCATGGGCTGCACTCCTGTGGTCCTCCATGGGCTGCAGGGGCACAGCTGCTCCACCATGGTCTTCACCACAGGCTGCAGGGGAATCTCAGCTCTGGTGCCTGGAGCACCTCCTGCCCCTCCTTCTCCACTTACCTTGGTGTCTGCATTGTTTGTTCACATGTTCCCACTCTGCTCTTCTCCGGCAGATGTCTTAATCTAAACTTATTCTTTTTCTTTTTTATTTTTTTTTTCCCTCCATAAATATGTTCTCACAGAGGTGTTCCTGTCTCTTCTGATAGGCCCAACCTTGGCCAGTGGTGTGTCCATTCTGGAGCCAGCTGGCATTGGCTCTGCTGGACATGGGGGAAGCTTCCAGCATCTTCTCAAAGAAGCTTTCCCTACAGCTCCACTGCCACTACCAGAACCTGGCCACAGAAAACCCAATACATTATATTAAAACAAACAAACAAACAAAAAGCTTCTTTGCTCTGAAATAGAAAAAAATCACAATAAATAAAATTCACAAGTACTTGCTAAGCAAAAACTGGTAGTTTTTCGCTACAAAAAGGGATGAATTGATTTTGTGATATCAAAACAAGTTATCTATACTTCTGTATAGAGGAAAGAAATAAACTCAAATTACATTTCTATTGCTACAAGCTTGTAGTTTATATTTTTCATGGATTCTCCCTGGCTGAAGTTATAAGAGGGCAGTTGTTAAAGAAGGACTTGTGTATACAATAAGTGGTCACAGAGGCAAGAATGACAAGTATCTAATTTACTTCTCATACATTCACTTGCAGAGTTTGTACTTTTACAGATTTTTTTCAGTTTTATTTAGTTTGTCAACTAAAATTGACTGTGATGGATGAAACAACCTTTATAATCCATGTACTTATGTGTTTCACTAATATTGGTTCTTTTTCTGTGAATCATCTCCACACCAGCAATCTGACCACGCACAACCAAAATTGGCAGGAAACATGCTGTTGGCTTCTGTGAAAATAAAACATAACATAACACTGAAGTTGCCTTCTTGTTGCTGATCCATTTTCTGCCACAGCTTGTTTTCTAGTACCTTGTCTGTAAAGATAAATTTATATGATAAATTTAAATGTTTATTAAATTTATATATACAGTGTCATGTAGAAGGAACTCTATTGATGCAGAATAGTTGAGGAACAGGTATATTAACCTGTAGTTGTGCCATCCTTCAAATCAGTGCTTCTGGCACATCTACTACATTGCTGTTCTGCAAAGCATCAGTTAGACAAGTAATCTGCAAGATAATCCTCCCCACCTGCCAAACATTTTCCTTGTGTTCTCAATTCTATTAAATAGCCATGTTTTATTAGTCCCGAAACATATTACCACAGTGTTCTGTTAATTCTCATCAGTCATCCAACTCCAACACTGTTGCATTAACTGTTTATGTGATTTTCGTTTGTGGCTTACATACTTTAGCAGATAATGAATTGAACTGATGAACAAGGCTACAAGTACAAACTTCTTCCTTATAGAAATTTCTATAATATCTAGTTTGGTAACTATACTGCCTCCTAGGGAAAAAAATATAAACCAGAAACCACAATTGTTTTCTTCACTTTTATTTGCTCAGTTTTCTGCACTCAGGACTATTATTATATGTAAACCAGTTTGAAATATGTTTTTAAGCTTCTAAATCTCAGTACTAGGCATGAATCCGCTGNTGTTTTAAGGCAATTAAAAAAGTCTTGTTCCTCACATCCTTCTCAAAGCTATCTGGAAAAACATAGACACATTTGAAAAGTGATGTAGAAGCTGCAAAATTTAATTTGGAGCACAGAGAGCCACTTATATTTCTTGATTCAACACAAAAAAATTTAGCACCCTAATTTCATTCTTGGCTGAATGATCAAGATTAATCCTGAGTACAGCTTTTGACTCTCAAAGTTTACATTGTAGTTGTCTATACATGAGTTACCCATGGTCAACACATTTTTAGCTAACAGAGACAGTGAATAGTAGTACTCAAAATTACTTAATAGACACTTTATGGTGAAATTAATTTCATCATAATCTCTATATCCCCTATATGAGTGAGATTACTCAGGGTTTAAAATAATTGAGCCCATTTGTGATAAAAGGAGTCTTCAAAGATATTTCCAGTATAGATTTCTGAGTTTACATGGGATGAATTGCACCTGATGTGCATCTGAACAAATTAGAGATTGGTAATATTGACTCACAGATCAGAAAAGGATCATCTTCAGTCAGAAAAGGAAACAGAATTTTTATAGGACTGTGTTTTTTTTACTGAATGCAGGTAAAAGGAAACATTTCCTTCTTCCCCTGTGTTTTATATGTATTATCCCTTCTTCTGTACCCTAAGGATCTGAAAACCAGATAGTAAAAATAGACCATTTTGGAATCCTGTCAGGATTTATTAATTACTATAGCTGTCTCACTACTCAGTCTTTACTTTTGTCAAAGTTGTAAGTTAGTTAAAGAATGAACAAACAAACCACACAAACAACCAAAAAAAGAAGCGCAGATCAATTGACTTATATCTTTTGGCCTTTTATCTTGATGGAAGTCTCTTAATTTTTGTCTAAGGTTATAGCAAATAATACATCACAAATGAGTGCAAAATACTGCATTCTCGGTGTGTACTGTACATAAGAATTGATGGTTCCTTCTATACATCATTTAGAAATAGATGCACCGACTCAACAAAGCCGGTATTTTTTTAAAAAATAAATAAGAGAGGAAATCATTGTACATATATATATATACTTTGACTTGTCTGGTTTAGAAACTGGTGCCTTAAACTCTTAGCAGGATTGAGCAGGAAATTGAGCTTTTTCTTCTTCCTCAGACAACAAAATTATTTATTGAAGGTTTAACAGTATACTAAGGAAAAAAAAAAAGAAAAGAAAGTGTGTATTTGTTAGAATCACAGAATTACAGGCTGTCTGAAGTTAGAAAATATGTTTTCCTAATGTGATCCTTCTCATCCAAGGGTAAACCTTTTGTACCTGAATATTTTTAATGACTGACTGCACAAAGAGTAAGAATCTGTCATTAACATGTTTGTAATAAATATAAAAATAATTATGAAAATACTCAAGGAATATAATTTAAGATAAACTTTATGTTTCCAAGAGTTTGCTCCCACATGGGCCTCCCACGGGGTCATAGCCTCCTTCCGGCATCAACCTACTCCAGCATGGGGTACACTCCTGTACAGCTCCTGTACACCATGGGCTGCACTCCTGTGGTCCTCCATGGGCTGCAGGGGCACAGCTGCTCCACCATGGTCTTCACCACAGGCTGCAGGGGAATCTCAGCTCTGGTGCCTGGAGCACCTCCTGCCCCTCCTTCTCCACTTACCTTGGTGTCTGCATTGTTTGTTCACATGTTCCCACTCTGCTCTTCTCCGGCAGATGTCTTAATCTAAACTTATTCTTTTTCTTTTTTATTTTTTTTTTCCCTCCATAAATATGTTCTCACAGAGGTGTTCCTGTCTCTTCTGATAGGCCCAACCTTGGCCAGTGGTGTGTCCATTCTGGAGCCAGCTGGCATTGGCTCTGCTGGACATGGGGGAAGCTTCCAGCATCTTCTCAAAGAAGCTTTCCCTACAGCTCCACTGCCACTACCAGAACCTGGCCACAGAAAACCCAATACATTATATTAAAACAAACAAACAAACAAAAAGCTTCTTTGCTCTGAAATAGAAAAAAATCACAATAAATAAAATTCACAAGTACTTGCTAAGCAAAAACTGGTAGTTTTTCGCTACAAAAAGGGATGAATTGATTTTGTGATATCAAAACAAGTTATCTATACTTCTGTATAGAGCAAAGAAATAAACTCAAATTACATTTCTATTGCTACAAGCTTGTAGTTTATATTTTTCATGGATTCTCCCTGGCTGAAGTTATAAGAGGGCAGTTGTTAAAGAAGGACTTGTGTATACAATAAGTGGTCACAGAGGCAAGAATGACAAGTATCTAATTTACTTCTCATACATTCACTTGCAGAGTTTGTACTTTTACAGATTTTTTTCAGTTTTATTTAGTTTGTCAACTAAAATTGACTGTGATGGATGAAACAACCTTTATAATCCATGTACTTATGTGTTTCACTAATATTGGTTCTTTTTCTGTGAATCATCTCCACACCAGCAATCTGACCACGCACAACCAAAATTGGCAGGAAACATGCTGTTGGCTTCTGTGAAAATAAAACATAACATAACACTGAAGTTGCCTTCTTGTTGCTGATCCATTTTCTGCCACAGCTTGTTTTCTAGTACCTTGTCTGTAAAGATAAATTTATATGATAAATTTAAATGTTTATTAAATTTATATATACAGTGTCATGTAGAAGGAACTCTATTGATGCAGAATAGTTGAGGAACAGGTATATTAACCTGTAGTTGTGCCATCCTTCAAATCAGTGCTTCTGGCACATCTACTACATTGCTGTTCTGCAAAGCATCAGTTAGACAAGTAATCTGCAAGATAATCCTCCCCACCTGCCAAACATTTTCCTTGTGTTCTCAATTCTATTAAATAGCCATGTTTTATTAGTCCCGAAACATATTACCACAGTGTTCTGTTAATTCTCATCAGTCATCCAACTCCAACACTGTTGCATTAACTGTTTATGTGATTTTCATTTGTGGCTTACATACTTTAGCAGATAATGAATTGAACTGATGAACAAGGCTACAAGTACAAACTTCTTCCTTATAGAAATTTCTATAATATCTAGTTTGGTAACTATACTGCCTCCTAGGGAAAAAAATATAAACCAGAAACCACAATTGTTTTCTTCACTTTTATTTGCTCAGTTTTCTGCACTCAGGACTATTATTATATGTAAACCAGTTTGAAATATGTTTTTAAGCTTCTAAATCTCAGTACTAGGCATGAATCCGCTGAATATAACTTCAGTGGTTTTTTGGTTTTTTTTGTTTTTGTTTTTGTTTTTTTAATACAAGGGCTCAGGACTAAATCCAGCAAGGTTTGGGGATCCAGAATGATGAGGCTGCAGCATTAACTTCTCTGACTGATTTTATTCTGCCTTCTGAAAAACTGCTGCACTCTGAAATAATGAAAATATAAGATGCATGTAAAGGAATTCCTGAACTGTCTTTAGTTTAGAAACCTGTAAACTATGTTTATATGTCAAAGTATCCAGACCCTTCACTAGCTTTGTTGCCCTTCTCTGGACACATTCCAGCACTTCAGTATCTTTCTTGAAGTGTGGTGCCCAGAGCTGCACACAGGACTCAAAAGTGCAGTGTCTAGATTTGAGACAGTGAGAGGGGTTACTTAGCAACACTGAACAGAGAGCTCATTAGAAGATATAACAAGATTTTTAAAAATAAATACATGAATGAAAGATGTATGCACATAGATATGGTACTGGCCTCAGGGAATGAAACAACAAAAGAAAACCGAAAACTACATCTCCAACTTGACCCTAAAAACCCAAAACACCCAGGACCCAGATCCCACTGCTGCCACCAAACATCCCAAACACTAAAACAAACAAACAAACAAAAATTATTAAAACTGTAACAAAAGGATCCAAGCAGCAAGGCAGAATGCTGACTGCGCTGCCGCTCCATGTAGCCAGGATCAGGGATCTGCAGCACTTTTGCCATGGGAAATGCGGAGCAGCTGAGATGCAGGGGATTGCAGGAATCCCAGGACACAGCAGGAGGCTCAAGAGACAAACTCTGTCTGGGATGGGAGGGCAGATAGTTCCAAAGAGATGGCTGAACCCGGTGCATGATCCTCCTCTTGGAACAGGAGAAAAGAGAGCGATCTGCCAGACCCACGGAACTTTTAAAAGCTCTCTCCTCCCACCCCCTGACGTTCCCTCTCTGCCCAATAGGAAGTGGCTCTGAGATGTCGGTCTTATCTGCCTTCCTCCAGCTTACGTCACAACATGGCAGCCTCCATGCCACATTCCACATGGCAGGAACACAGGCGCCCATCACAGCATCAGCTGCTGCCGCTGCTGTTGTCACCTGCCTCCCCACAGTCCAGCAGGGCCGCCCCACCACCGCCCACAGCCCCAACTCTGCCTGCCGCTGCTGCACGCCACGCCGCCACATCAGACTGCTGCCGTTGCTGCTGCCACCAACCACACTGTTGTACCAGAGGGCTGCCCTGCCGCCGCTCTACCCCTGGCTACCCCGTGCAGTGCTGCCTACAGCACCCACCTGGCACAGTACCCTGCAGCCCAGAACTCCCAGCCTCAAGCAACACGCCAGGCTTATTCTCCCCAGCAGCTGGGACTATGAAAGTGTATCCACGCCCTGCAGCACTGTTAGCTCAGCATCTTCCCAGCACCATCTTCCCTGAATTCACTTTGGGAGAACAAAATGGGAAAGAATGAAAAAAACCCGAAAAAAAACGTTATATATGTATCAGAAGTCCCTTTCCTGGGTGCTTAAACCATGACATGCAGCCTCACTAGTGCTTCAATCACTTCCCTACTCTTGCAGGCCACTATTTCTGATACGAGCCAGGATGCCATTGGCCTTTCTCAACACCTGGGCACACTGCTGGCTCCTGTTCAGCTGGCTGTCTACCAGCACCTCCGGGTCCTTTTCTGCTGGACTGTTTTCCAGCCACTCTTCAACAAGTCTGTAACATTGCACAGGGTTGTGACTCAGCACTTGACCTTGCTGAGCTTCACCCAATTGGCCTCAACCCATTGATCCAATCTGTCCAGATCACTCTGCAGATCCTTTCTAGTCTCCAGCAGATCAACATTCCCGCCCAACATGTCATTTGCAAACTTACTGAGGGTGCATTCAATCCCCTCATCCAGATAATTGACAATGATTTTAAATAGAACTAGAATTAAGTTACTAAACATAATGTGTAACTCAAGGGCAGCAGCACCACTCACATATCTATTATTTTTTATGGAATTTAAGCCCCACCTTAAGTCCACGGCTTGAAATTGTATTTGGAAGCATTGTTTATGTGCATCTATGAAATCCATTGTGAATCCATTGTGAGAAAAGTGTAACATTCTGTCTCTTTGATTGCCTTAGATGTTAATTTTTTTTAAAAAATAGTGTTTCTGACCACATGATAAGTTCAAGATTTTTGTGGCTTTTTTCTGTTGAAGTCATAGGGTTATTCCCTACACTCTAAAGATGACACTGACATAGTGTACACTTAACCACCAGTCCTTACAATACCATTCATCAAACTCCTGAAACAGAAAATAATAATTACTTGAATTAAAGCAAAAGTGGGTCAAGGATCAAATAATTTACAAAGAAAAAAAAAAAGAAAGAAGAGCATGTTTTGCTGCTCATTATTTTCATCATCCCTCTTTGACAGCTTCCTTCTTTTAATATTGCAGCTGACATCTGTCAAACAAATTGACACAGCAAAATAGGTGCAGGATAAGGCACTCAGTTTCAGATAATAAGCTTAGGTACCACACATCTGGCATTTTTGGATTTGTAGGTCTATTCTAGGTTCCTTTAGTTTGAGTAATTCAGTACCAATCTGTCTCTAATAACAATATTCCCCATAGTATACTTAAATAATGCTAAAGGCACAAACTGGCAAAAGCAAGGCAATTCAAAGTTTTGATGGATACTGTCTTTCATTTAGCCTATTGTGCACAGTTGCAAGTACTGTAGAACGAATCATTCAGTGACCTGGGAGCTTCTTTGTAATGGCTAAGTATAATGGAACAAGTCTAGCCTGGAGTATTATCCTTCACGCTGATTTTTCCCTTGCTTCTGTCAGCTTCTGTCATAATTTGGCTTTTAGCCTGTTAATTTAATTCATTTACAAAATACTCCCCTTGGAAATTGTTGCCTGCCATGGGGATATGCAATCTGAGCTTTCTTAAATAAGTATTATGTAATTATATATCAAGGTATCAGTGGAGCAGCAATTATTATTTTATATTTCAATGACTATTATATGCTACACCATTTTCTACTATGACTTTCTGTTCTGGATAACTACATTGTAGAGAAATCAGAACTGAGATGTTCCTTATGTTTGAAATTACCCAATTAGTAATCATACCGTATCACTTGTCATAATCAATAATGTTTATCAGAACATAAGTTAATTTTTTGAAATAAATGTCCAGTTACATTGGTGAGATTGGCTGTTGACACTGGCAAACAGAAGAATTGAAATATAATAGTTATTGAAAAATATGGGCAATAAAAAGCTACAATTCTTCTATAAAATTTAATAAATAAAAAGAAATCTCTGTCTAAAACTGTGCTATCTTGTTTAGGTACCAAGGGGCTTTGAATGGAAACAAAATGGAAAAAGTATCTTGCTTACTTAGAAGAGGAAAAAAAATGGACAAAACCCCCCCATGATTTTTTTCTCCTGTAATATATACATTTTTTGCTCTATCCATCTGCTATGACACCAGTTGCACTCAGTGCATATCGTATATGCAGTGTACGTGAATATTAAGAAGGAACAGGTAGGAAAATGTATGAGGTGTTGTCAGTTAGTTATGGTAGGAGACAATCAGCTAACAGATTTGCAGACACAGGCTGATCTTCTCAGGAGAATCAACGAGTTTAAGAGGAACGGGGATGACACATGGTTGCTGTTAATCTCAGCAGAAGTGACAGCAGAGAGGGAGAAGGGCTCGTTGTTAGCACAGGAGGTAGAACTTGGGGCAACATGCCCGTTGTTTTCCTACACAAGATGGTAATAGTAAGACTAAAGGAAGAGACTACTGAAAAGAATAGTTTTGTCACCTAATTTCATCCAAATAGCTGTGTAGTATTATGAAAGTGTAAAATAAAAATAAGTTGGGAAAACACTAAAAGTTATTTGCTTGTGGTGATCTAAAAGAAAATATCCTTTGCCAGATCTCATAACTAAGAGACCTTTTTTTCTCTGTAGGGCCCTTGCACCTCTTTCCCTGGCAACATGCCCTGAGACCAGACCTACTTACTTAATATGAGATAATTGAAATTATTTGCTTTTTAAGTCCCTTTATAGTCTGCCCTACCTAATTCTTCTGTTTCTTTTCTCAATCTATGTAAAACTGAAGCACTTTCATGATGTGTTGACACTTGTCTGTCAAATTGCAACAAATACCCCATCAGTTATCACATCTTCATGATCATCAGGCCCTTCTTCACCTCTTGGAGAGAAAACAGAAACAGAAACAAAAACAAACAAGAAAACCTGAACACTTAAACAGCATTGGCAGAAGATGGTAGCATTTTTTTCTGATCATTGCTTAGCAGCTTCAATAAAGCTTGAGAGATTTCAGTAACTGTCTTTCACTGTCAGAAATGGTATGGCTCTCCAGAACAAGACTTTAAAAACAGTTTTTCTCATTTAAATGTCTGTGCCCCAGGGATTGCTGTTCCAGATGTAATAATTTCTTTAATATATTGATGGAGACTTGCATCTTCATTCTGTACAATTCTGATATCTATTCAGATTTTATGTTTCTGGTTGCAATAACTCAGGTATATTTCAATCTTTTTTCTAAGGCTTCTAAGTTAGAGCAGTCAAACACTATTGCTAATGGAAAGGAACAGAAACTCTCGGAGACATTTCAAGTTTTAGATGCACTGAATTTGTTGCTGAGAAAAATTGCTCTTTTCTTTAAACTAAACTAAGATCAAAGAAATTTGGTGATTTATTAATGACATGTAATTAACCAGAAATCAGTGAGCTATATATACAGAATCAGTATCAGTAATACCTCAGTTAAACCACAATACTAGACACTTACAAAAGGCTAATAAGCTCCCACAGATTTCTAAATACGCTTCAGTAACTAAACCTTACAAAACTTTAGTGTCCTCCTACCGTTCTCCTGCATCCCAGGCAGAGGTCTCTGGCATTCCTCCACTTGCTCACTTCCTGTGAGAGATGTGAGCCTTCCAGTTCTGTTTGACAAGGCCCTACACATGGTCCTGTGCACCTGGAAATGAAGTGGCCCTATGTGCTGGCCCTGTGTGACACTTCATTGCAGATACAGGTCCTTGCCAGCACCCCATTGTGAGACTGGGCTGCCCTGTCTGGGTGGGACTCAGGTGCTTAATGTGACCATTTCTAGTGCAAATAACCTCTAGACAGTTTTGTCTGTGCTCATCTTTCATTAACACCAACTGCACTCACATTCTTATTTTTAAGTTGTCTGGGCTATTTGCCAATGATGAGTGAGCAGGCACCATTGCAAAATACTTGCTGAATGCACCCATTTCTCTCACTATTAGCATTTGAGGATGCGAACTGCAACTGGACTTCACCTGTTTTAGGTATCTCAATTATTTTTTGCTACAATGAATGTTGACGAATGTGCCTAATCATAAACCAGTGCTGTCACTCTCAGGAAGTTCATCTGGAAAGGTGCCTGCTTATTTCAGGATCAAAACTGATTAATGAAAAGCAAACTCATTTTGACTCTGATTTACACAGCTGATGGTCCACTATAATTCTAGCATCACCATTTTATAAGAAAGCCAATGTGAAACCGTTAAGGTGTTTTTGTTTTTAGTTCTGTTTTATCTGAAGAATCAAGATTTTAATACTAGCTCTGGCCCTGATTCAAAGCTTCTAACTTTTGAATTTATTGGCAAAGTCTGCTGAAAATGGAGTCCCCTCTACAGAAAAACACACTGTTGTTGGACTGATATCACTGTCAGCCAAAGCAGCGCAAAAGCAATGAGTGCTATGTAGTAATGAGCAAGCTTTTCTCTTACACCTGTTCATATCAATGTTGTTGGTTTTCAGGAATATTTTAAAAAAATTACTATTTAACTCCACAAAAACTTTCTTATATAAACAATAACTGAAAAGTTGATTAAAATATCACTGGCAATATCCTCACAATTTCCAAATCCAAACCTCAGTTTTCAAATTTTCTCCAAATTAGTAGGTGAAGATCCACTAAAGGTGCAGGACACATGAAAATATTTTTGAACCTAACAATAGTCATTAATAACTTTTAGAATAGGCTGAGGGCCTTCTTGCATTGTAAACATCTGATTTGGCAACTATTCTCAAAATACAAAAAAAAAAGACTAATGTCTTAAATTCTTCTCTCAATATATTCATTAATAGTTATATAGCTGGAAATCTATGACAGTAAAACATGTTTGACAAATGAATGGTAAAATATATACTTTTTTTAAACTTTGTTAAGCAACTATGTATAAATTCATACCACCGGTATAAAGAATGTTTTTTGCCTTTCCAAGATGGCATTTATTTATAGTTGGCATTTAGCAAAGCACCATTTTTAATATGATTAATTGAAATATAATCTAATTTTTTAAGCTAAAGATTTCCTTTAGTATATAAAAATAAGGAGATTTAGGCATAGGTGTTACTATTTTTTAAAATCAGTATTATATAGACTAGCTCTTTGAATGTATTCTGCAAAAATCTTCATGATTACATGAGTTGGAAAAATGGTTGCCTAGTAGTGGTTGTCATTGTCATTGCTGGAAATGATTGCTCTTAAAAATTTTGAAAATCCAATTGAATCTATTATGCAAAATCATACAATATGAAGCATAACACCGAGATTATACAGGACTAATGGTTCTTTGCCATTAAAGTTGTCTGTTTATCAGAGATAATATTGATTTCTTTAAAATTCAGATTTCCCTCTCAAAACCCAATTATATTAAAAAACTGACTTGCACAATTTTTTCCAGTAGCACTAGTAGGTGTCCTTCTGTCTATACCACATCTTTAATGATTTTCCTTTCTGTCACCCAGAATCATTTTGCAAAGCAAATGGATTCTGGTACAAAATTAACTCCTGTACATGCACTGCTGTTTGATATTCTCAAAGACTTTTCATCATTTCTCATCTTACCATTTACAGACAAGTTCAGCCATGTGAATATATCCTATCATATCCTTTATAGTGCTAGTGTTTTTTAAAGAAAAACAAGCTGCCTATAGTAAAAATTATTTTCTACTCTATCTGTTTGTCTTAGGAATGGCAAAAACTATGATCCCCATTTCAAAATTAATATTTTGCTTCAAAATATTGAAGCAATCCACAGAAAGTCCTTTAGAGATTCTCATTGTTGTACTACTGACCTGATACTATTCTCCAAAGAATGTTAAAAATTTCTTTAGTTCAGAAGAAACAAATCTGAGGAAAGACTTAAAGAGTGTAGTATCATTTATTAAAACAGAAATAAAAATTTTATAGATGTTATATACATCGCATTTTTGTAGTAACTGTTTCAGAAGCTCACATTTATGAACTGGAAGAAAAGAACCTATTGATTAATGTTTTCATAACTAATTAAATGGATCAGGATAAAGTACTGAAGTGACAGAGATATTGAAAGAGCAAGGTCTACTGGTTCATCCTCCCTCAGGTACAAACGTATTTCAAAATATATTATTCAGTCTTGTTTTAAATGATTTAAGCTATATGAGCTGCCCTATTAGACATTTGACAGAGATTTGTAACTGAGAATTTCTTACATGGTTTTCAGAAAATGCAACTTTATTCTTTTACCTTAATACATTTTTCACCACTCTAAAAATGCTCTTTTCTTGTACTCTTTGAAAGAGTTATTTGCATATTGTTATCCTACCTTTAATGAACGATTTAATCTCACTGCTTTTTTTTTTTTTCTGATCTTCCTGGTTCTTCTCAATATTTGTAGTTCCATGACTGTCAGTTCTCTAGCTTTATGTCTCCAATGTCTCCACTTATATATACAAGATATAAACGTCAGTGCTAACCTGTTTCTTTCTCACCATATTATACTGCATTTTTTATTAAATTAGTCCTCCCTTTCATCATTATTGTCAGTTTTAGGCCTTCCTAGCCACTTTTTTGTTTGTGATTTGAATCATTTTACTTGAAAGTCTACATGCTAAATCTCATGCATTTTGGTTTTGTAAAAAAACCTATTTTTATTAAGCAACTAAATCTAAATAAAATAAAACAGACCACAACAACAAGAACTGAATTTATAAACAAAGAATAAAAGTCATTAGAGGACACACTAAAAAATATTAGAGATGGAAAAACCTCTTTTCACTGTCTAGCTTATTAATTCATTTACTCTCCTTGGAGAATAGAATTATAAACTTCTTTTTTTTACCTGTTCTGTAAGAGACTGGGCTGAAGTTTAACTTCCCTTTTAAGCTGGGTGTCATGGTTTTACCACT
>VYZS01052354.1:30990-117857 GCA_013400695.1 Neodrepanis coruscans | reverse complement strand
CACAAAGACCCCTCCCTATGCCCCTGGCAACACTCTCCCAGCTTGGGCTTTGTAGATAACATTTAAAATGTGATCCCCCTCCCAAATGCTGTAGGTGGGACATAGCCTGTGGTGCTGCTCTCCTGTTGCTGCAGGGCAAGCTCAGCCTCTATCTGTGAGCAGACACCAGGAAGCTGTGCTTATTCTGCTTGTCTTTTGAACCAGAAATGAGCACAGGACCAGGCTCTGCTTCACGCTGTTCTCAGCTATGTTTGTTACCTGAGAAGCTGGGTTGCACTTTGATAGTCAGGGCTTTTTTGCAGATTGGGGTCTGAGCAGAGCATCTGCCCATGATCTGCAGGATTACTGTGTTCCTCTCCTACCCTTCAAAGGCAGAAGACTACAAGTCTTCACTCTGCCCCCTCATGAATAATCTTCAAATATACATTTTTTTTTCCCCCCAGTCAAAGACTTACAAGTCTCAAATCCCCTCGTTCTCCCTCGAGGTCTCTTCTGAACAGAGGCCCACGGCAATGCTGCCGAGGTGTTTGAAAGTGTGCCAGCTCTCCTGGCTGTGATACCCACTGCTGATCCCAGAGCTGTCACCAGAGGGCTTAGTGGCACAGTCTAAGCGTTAAAAACAATTAAAAGTGCAAAGGTGTTTAGTGTTGGCACTGTGAAGTACAGCAACCATGATCTCTTTTCTGAGCCTGTGCAACATGCTTTGCAATGATGCACTTTTGTCTGTGGAACACCTCTTCCCCTCTTAACTGTGCTCCCTGAGAGCATTACCAGCCCTCCAGCACAGCAGCTCCAGTCCTGGGCCACTCTTTGATCCGTACTTCACACTGGCAGTGTTTTATCCATAACAGGCAAGGAGCAGAGGGAAAGAGAAAAGACTTCAAACATTGTCTGAAGAACAACATCAGCATCCTCCCCTTTTTCACCCAAGGAGGTCACAGGATGGTAGTGGTGGGGGGGTGGCGAGGGTTATGCTAAAGGGTATCAGTGTCTTGCCAGAGCTCAGAAGTGCTTTTTTGCTCAGTGGGTTGGGAGAAGGTCAAGTGGTGAAAAGCATAATGATGCTCCTCTCTGCAGAAAATCTCACTCCAAACTTCTTCTGTAGGAGGCGTTTGTGCTGCCCCCGCCCCATCCTTCCTGAGATGGATGTAACTACCTTAGGACAGAGATAAGACACATATCTAGCCCATCATCCCCAGCTTTAATATATTCCATTCTTTAAAGCAGCATGTGTTCCCCTTTGTAGCCTTGAGGCTTTGGTGTGCACAACCACAGCTAACAAAGTGCCGGGTGCTGGGATTTTTGTTCACGCCTTTAACTGCATGACTGGATCCAAGGAAGACAGGTGGAGTGCCGTGAGATGAGAGGATGCAGGAGTGAAGTGCAGTCCCATCCCAGCACACTGCTGTGTTTGTCTTGTTAGAACAGGGAGGGGCAGAGGTAAAAGAGATCAAACACCCTTGCCCGCCTGTTTATAGATTTTTTTCCCAAACTTCCTACACAGGAAAACCTTTTTTTACACGAAATCCTTCTGAGTTGAAAGGGAAGTTCATCCACACCAAACTAAGGAAAAGCAGCAGGGGTTTTGGCTTCACTGTTGTTGGAGGGGACGAGCCGGATGAATTTCTCCAAATCAAAAGTTTGGTGCTTGACGGCCCTGCAGCGATGGATGGCAAAATGGAAACAGGTACTGATGCTTTATATCAAACTCATCACCACTGCTTTAGTTTGTGTTTTTACAGCTGGTTTTATGTGCCATTTATGAAGAACTGTAGTTCCCTTCCCCTTCCTGGGGAAAGGCATTCAGCTTTCCCATCAGCAAGCAGGGAAGTGAGATACTTTGAGAGGGATATGTTCAAAATCTTGTAACAAGGCACTTAAGGTGTTGGAATTTCATATCAGGTGTCAAAAAACCCAGCGAGGTCTCTGCCAGCTCCTGTTCCCCCCATGCTGACTTGACGAAGAAGCCAGCAGTTGTGGGGTCCTATGTCAGGCTGTGGGTTACTGCTCCCCACTGTGGCAATGGATGATGGATTTTTGTAGGGCTACACCACTGTGTGTTTGTGTCTCTGCCATGCTGCTTGCACCTTTCCAAACCTAGTCTCAAGGAATGGGCAGAGTAGTGGGCTAGTTTGCATTTCCCTGTGTGGATGCACCAAGGGACCAATTTATTTGCAAAAGATTAGGCCCAGCATGGGCCTAATGGATTAGTGGTGAACATAGTTGTGCTAGTAATGGTTGACCCAATGATCTCAGAGGCCTTTTTCAACCTTAATTCTATGAAATCTTCTTAGGATTCATCTGAGATCACCACCCCTCACTTGCAGGTCAAGTATCATAGCATTGAACATCCCTGTTTTGTAGCCCCAGTGTTAATAAAATGACTCATAACTTAATCAATACCTCGATTTCAGGCTGAAGGATGAGATGAGACATGACATGTGGTACTGTATTTGAGCAGTTGGGATTTGAGAGCCTTCTGTTATAGATCTCGTGTGCTCTCAGTTTTCTTTCTATTGTATGTCAATGTACCACAGAGCATAACAGTGAGAGCTGGACTTCAAAGTAGCTGTTAAACGGGCCATATACCATCATTTGAATTCATTAATTTTTCACATGAGCCAATTCCATTTTCACTTTCAAAAACGTTTATGTACATAACGGCTTTATGCAGCGAATCCACTGTGTACAGAGCCCTTGCCCAAGTGCCACCCCTCCTTTTCCTTGTACTGAAATGCTGCTGTTGCCTGTGAGTGGTACCTGTGGATGCTGCAGGTCTGCTTTCAGGCTCTAGTCCTTGCCTTCCCAGGGTGCACAAAATGTACGTGTTTGGTATATCTGTGTGTGTCCTCTGCAGGGGACGTCATAGTCAGCGTGAACGACACCTGTGTGCTGGGGCACACTCACGCTCAAGTTGTGAAAATCTTCCAGTCCATCCCCATCGGTGCCAGCGTGGACCTCGAACTGTGCCGAGGGTACCCCCTGCCCTTCGACCCTGACGATCCCAACACGAGCCTGGTCACATCTGTGGCAATTTTGGACAAAGAGCCGATCATTGTGAACGGGCAGGAAAACTATGACTCCCCAGCGAGCCACAGCAGTAAAACAGGGAAAGTAAATGGCACAAAAGAGGCGAGACCCAGCAGCCCGGCTGAGGTCTCCTCCAATGGACCCCATGGGTACCCCAATGACACGGTCTCTTTGGCATCTTCTATAGCAACACAGCCTGAACTCATAACTGTGCATATAGTGAAAGGCCCGATGGGCTTTGGGTTTACTATAGCAGACAGTCCCGGTGGGGGCGGCCAAAGAGTGAAACAAATTGTGGACAGCCCGAGGTGCCGCGGCCTGAAGGAGGGCGACCTCATAGTCGAAGTCAACAAGAAGAATGTTCAGAGCCTCACTCACAACCAGGTGGTGGATATGCTGATTGAATGTCCTAAGGGAAGCGAAGTCACGTTGCTGGTGCAGCGAGGAGGTAAGTCTTCAAAACTGCTTTAAAACATTTCTTCTTGAAATTAAAAAAAAAAAGCAGCATGACATGAAAGCTCTGCTCTCCTAAGCTTCTGTCCTGAGGTGTATAAACTGCCCCAAGTTTTCAGTTGTCAGGTCACATAGATGGTCAAAATTATTTATTGTGTGATGCTGCACTGGGGGAGATGCACATGTTCCTATGGGCACAGGCACAACACACATCTTCTGGTAATGGGCTGAAGGGTGGTGTGGTTACACGTGTGGTTATACCTTTACTTACATAACAAACCCTGGTCTCATGCTTGTAAAACTCGAGTATTTTACATAGAACATGGACATTTCTTGAGTTGTTCTGGGAGATGGAAAATGCTGGTAATATGTTCTGTAATTTGCAGTGTTCAAAATCAGATACTCAATGATTCTTCACGGGAGAAGGGTTATACCTGGGATACAGCTGGGAGTGTAGGAGAGAATTTAAATTTTTCTAAGTTGTAAGCAATTGAAATGTTACTTCTGCACGTTTGTTTGCTGTGCAGTTGGGAGCTGAGCTCATTTTTGATTGCATTACTGAGGCCACCAGCAGGTACAGAACCCATCCCACAGGCAGCATGTCTGCAGCCCAGGATGGATGGCAGGAAACCTCTCAGTGATCACTCATTCCACAGGAACCCTTTCCCTGCTCATGTGAAGTAACCTGAGGTAGCACCCCACATCTCTCATAGCACACTTCTATCCTGTGGATTAAGATGACTGGAATAGAGTCAAGATCCCAGTGCAAGTCCAGGTGAGCTGTTGAGTGGAAAGTCAAGAGCTGAGGGGTCAGCTCTCTCTCCCTCTGCTCTGGCATTGGCACTGGGGATCTCAGAGGGACAAGCTCTGGCTTCACTGTCCCATGCAGTGGTTTTTATGGACGACACACACATTGCCTTGCAGGGATGATCAGAGTTAAAATGACAAGTATGCGCTGGACATGGCCCTCAGCCAGCCCTGGAAGGAGTGTGTGCTATAAAAGTACTACTCTGATGACTTTTCTGAATTGTTTTTGTTGCATGAAGTCAGCAACAAAAGCCAGTCCATTTTAATGGCACACAAGTCGCTTCCTGAATTTACAAGTCTGGTTTGTTGTTTTCAAAGACCTATTTCAAGCCATTGAGGACATTGATTCCACAGTTAATAGCAGCTATGGAGAAAGCACTGCCTTTCCTCTACACCTTCCTTTCTGAGCGCTTGTTGTGTTTTTGCATTTTGATAGTAAATTAAAAAGTAGAGAACAGAACATATTAAGAATTCTTCAATTTTCAAAGTGTGAGTTCCTTAAGGACTTTGAATACTAGAGAGATTTAAAAATTGCACTGCTTTCTCATGATTAATATATGTATTATGGAGAAAATATGGTTGGAAGAAAAATAGCAGCTATTATTAATCCTTCTGGAGAGTGCGTATATATCTGGTAACACCATACATTAATTATTTGAATTGTGCCTGACATTTAATAATCCTCCTAATGCCTTGAAGGCATAATGAAAAGATTTGATGAGGAAATAAAAGCATAGTTTTAATAAAATAGTAAATAGCTTCCTGGTAATCTTACTGAATCTCTCTCGCTTTTTTTTTTTTTTAATTCTTTTTTTTTAGTTTAATCAAGATACTAACCACATGTTCAGCATTTTCCATCACCTTCCTAGACAGGTACCCTATGAGTCTCCTTGAAGTGCCTCCCTCCCTCCGTCAAGGTCCTGACATTTCCATCTCAGCAGAGCACTTGCAGTTTCAAATTTCACGCTCTCGTAGTACAGGGCTTAGAGACTGTGGTGGCCCTGGATCCACAGTTAATCATTGAAACAGATTTTTCTTCACATCCAGGAGAAAAACTGGACCAAAAGGCATTCCAGGTGTGGCAGAGGAGCCAAGCAGAGTATGGACAGTAGTAGCCCGAGAAAACAGCCGGGTTTGTTTAAAGCTTCTAGGATGATGCTGATGGAGAGGCTGGTTGTGAGCCAGCCATGTTGCTTCTAGCCCATAAAACCAACAGTATCCTGGGCTGCTTCAAAGAACTGTGGGCATCAGGGTGAGAGAAGGGATTCTGCCCTCTATTCTGCCCTTGTCAGACCCCACCAGCCGTGCTGCCTCCAGCTCTGGGAGCCCCAGCACTGGAACAACACGGACCTGTTGGAACAAGTCCAGAGGAGGCCACAAAGATGATTAGAGGGATGCAGCACCTCTCCTATTAGTAAAGATTGAGTTGAAGTTGTTCAACATGGAGAAGGCTTCAGGGAGACCTTACAGCACCTTCTAGTACCTGAAGGGGCTACAGAATTTCTGGAGAGGGACTTTTTACAAGGGCATGTGGTGATGGAACAAGGGGGATTGTTTTTAAACTGAAGGTGGGTAGGTTTAGATTATATATTAGGAAGAAATTGATTGTGATAGTGGTGAGGCACTGGCACAGGTTGTCCAGAGAAGCTGTGGATGCCCCTTCCCTGGAACTGTTCAAGGCCAGGTTGGAGCAATCTGGTCTAGTGGAAGGTGTCCCTGCCCATGACAGGGGCCTTGCAAGTAGATGGTCTTTAAGTTCCCTTTCAAATCAAACTACTCTGTGCTTCTATTTAAAAAAAAAAAAAACACCTGTCTAAAATGCACCAAATGCTGAAATGCTGCTGCACTTGGGTCCTTTCTCCTGTAACTTTACCTCATGGTACCCCTGCCAAGTGTTTTATCAGCAGTGCCATCCGCAGACAAGGCGCCACTATTTATTTTGGTCCGGTTGCAGAAATGTATTTGGCTCATGATGAACTCCTTCAGGGCTCTTGAAGCAGTTCTTTAGCTTCGCTGTCACTTGTCCTTTCCTCCTCCTCCCTCTGGTGTCCAGTGAGGAAAGTGCTCAGATGCTGTCAGCATCCTTCCTTCAGCGTAACATTTGCATTCAGTCCCGCTGTGCAGGAAGCGTCCCTGCAACACCAAGGCCGGTGTTCAGAGCTGTTGAAATGATTTTCAGAAGTGATTACTAATCAGGCAGAAAAATACCAGAAAGAGATGTGTAATATATGGGAAATGCTCTGCATGTTCCAAGCTGCTGTTGCAGCTCCCAACAAATAGATTTAATTGTTAAAATGCAAACCCAGACCTGCGGAGAGCAGCCTGTAAAATATTTACTGTGAAGTGTGTTCAGCTGAAGCACCAGCTTATAGGTGAATCCTGATACTGCCTCTGAGTGAGGAACAGAAGGATGATTTCAGGAAGGATGAAGCTGAAATGCCCCCTCTGTGTGCTTGGCTGCTCATGTGCCATCTGAAATCATTTGCAGGACTCATGCAGGATTTGGGCAGAGGGGTAAATACTTTAATACAAAGTCAATTCACTGAGATTTTGCTTTCCAGAGGCCCTATGGAACACTTAATTTGTGTTGTGGTTTAGTTTTTTATTTTCCCCTCCCTCCTTTCCTTTGTGGGATTAATTTTATTATTGCTGTTGTTTTCCCGTTTCACCTGTACACAGTACAGGATAAAATTCACTGAGCTTGTCTCAAGGGGTTCAACAAGGGTGAACACTGAGTGGAGTCAGGGTGCAGAGGGTTAATTGGGCTGGATACAAAAGCAGATCAGTAAAGCTGCTTTTGCTTAGCAGAATAAAGGGACAGAGGGGACAAAATAATTATTGTCTTTATTAGGAAGGAGAAATAGAAGGTACTTAAACACGAAAGTTGGCTGAAGAACAACTGTGTGTTGTCTGGCCATGAGAAATTTAAACTGGAAATGAGAAAATAGTGCCAACCCATTAGAGCCTGTAAGTCAAACTAGAGAAGGGACAAAGGCTTTGCTGCCTGAAGGTGAAGCTCAGCACGTTTAAGGGAACGGGACATCGTGCCTGCAACAGCAGAAGAGATGCCTGATAACCCAGCAGGACCATTCAAGGGCTGTGTACCTGAAAGTAAATCTCTACTGGCTACAAAATGCAGAACTAAGCATATGTTTTTGTCCCTGTACTGAAAAATGTGATTACACATTCTGGTTATTTTAAAGAATTATTGTTAATAAGGCCATAAAAGGCACCACTTTATTTTGGATGTTTGTAGCTGAAAAGGTTCTTTTAACCTTGTAATTACCAAGTACATAAAGTACTTTTCACCAAAAAAAACAAAAAAGCAAAGAATGTAATATTATTTGCCACTTGAAATCCATTTGCCATTGAAGTCTTGTCTATGCACAGTAATCAACTGAAATAAGCAATTCTCAAATACCTCTCCTTTCTGCACAGATTCTAATCATAATAAAAGCAACATTTTGTCAGAATAATTTCCCTGCTTCCCAAGGGACTTTTATTCTGGAAATTGTGTCTAAGTTGGGACAGGTGGGGAGCTGTTTCAGAACAAGTTATTCTGCAAAACTGCAGAGTAAGAGACACTAAGATCTAACATTTGTTTTAGTGAAAACATTAGTGTATCTTATTGATATATTTTGTGAATTACTTCTAATTAAAGGGGATTATTTTTTCTCCTTTTTTCTCTTCTGTTTTTTAAGTCTGTCTTCAGGTTAACCAAAAGTATGTTTCCTTTGTGTTCAGTTACTAGAATTACACTCAGCAGTGCTGGTGCAGGTTGGAATGGACAGTTTCCCTTCAAAGCTTTCACTGTTAGTGCTCACTTGCATCTTTATTCACCAGTCAAAAATAGCATAAACCTTGAGCCTGATCTACGTAATCCTCTGGAAGATGTGTTCCCACTTTGCTCCAGATCAAAGTAAAGGCACGAAGGTGAAGTGTCACTCACATGTCAGTGCAAAGCAGGGGCATTTCTGATGGCTTTCCTTGGCACCAAATTCACATTAAACTGGGGAATGGAAATACATCTTCTGGAAAAAAATACATGCACTAGAGTTTCATAAATAAATGTATTTTATGGGAAAAAGAATTAAAGCAATATCAACCTGTCTGAATGCTCATCAGTGGGCACCTGAGTCTTACCTCTGTGTAAAAGTTCATAGTAAATTCCCTGTTTATGGTTCAATGGAATGGAAGGTGTTTGTGGGGAGCAGTGAGGTAGGTGGAAGTGGGGAAGGATCTGTGCCAATTGATTGCTCAGTTGATCCTTGACTTAATGGGCTTAAAAAGATCCTTGTGATACATATAATTACAACAAAAATTTGCAGCGAACTTAAAACTTACAATAGTCTAAAGTAATAAACCTATTGAATCTCCTTAGCTAGATGGACATTCCCTTGCTGTTCCAGTGATGCTCTTGGCGTGTAAGAGTAATTAACCTCCGACACTTCCTATGGAGAAGAGTTAACCTTTCCTTCTTGTGCTGGAAGTGCATGGTAGAGTCAACTGCCCTGGACTTGAAGGCTCTTTGTGAAGCCTAAACTGGAAGCACATCCTTTTTCTCTCTCTGTTTATTTTGTGTCCATGCCTTCGAAACATCATGTAGTAATATAAAAATCCAGGTCTCTTTTTTTATGCTGCTTGCTGCATCTCGGGCTGCCCCATCCAGGAGAGAGTTACGTAACAACTTAAAATTGCACATTATAATAGAATAATTGAAATCGAATGGCTCTTTGAGGTCTAGAGTGTCAAAATACAATGCTCAGGTATAGATGAGCAGTGGCATTGAGCATTTAATACCTGAGCTGAGTGAAATCTGCTACTGTTGCAGGTTTCAGAGGATGTCCCCTCAATATTGCATCCTTTCTGTCCCACTACATACACCTGTCAGCCTCAATTCTGTAAGCAAAAATATCGCCTTTATACTTGTTCATCAAGAACCTCTCTCCCCATGAAAAGTTTTCTCTTCCTGTCCTTAGCAGAAGTGTTGGAACTGGATCATTGAGTCGTAAGAGCCAAAAAAAAAAAAAAAAGTGTTGGAATTAGAGCTCCTTTTCAGTTGCTATCCCTAATGATGTAAAACCGTGGTAATTAGAGCTGCAATCAGCTATTCAGTACAGACTTGAACTCTTTTGAACAAGCCACTCACTTCTGTTTGCCCTTTAGGCTTGCAGTGAAGAGTGAGTTGAAAGTCATGCCATTTATGCATCGAGCTGCCAGAAGATTTCAAACTGTCTTAGCAGCTGCTGAATTAGAGAGAAAGTAAGTCCAAACTGCATTTAGGACAAAAATCACAACCTGGGAATCATCTGACGGTTACCACAGAGCACGTTTGCCAGTGCCAAAGCTTGTGGAATGGGAAGAAAAGCTCACCATTTCCAGTGATGTTTTCAGTTCTAGAGAGAGAGCACAGCTTTATACTGAGGTCTTTGTCCTGTGTTTGGATCTGTAGAAACCCTCCTGAGCCCCGTCTGACTGAGCACAGAGTTGCTGGTACCAATCATGCCACCTTTATGGTTGCTTTTCTTATTCTACTCCACAGCCCACCATGTTGTGGCAGTTCCTTCCCTGAACCCTCAGAGCAAAAGTAGATACAATTCCTTTCTGCACTCTGATGTGCTCAACTCACCTCTGCATTTTTTGAAAATCTCATTTCAAGTCACCCTCTCTTTTCCTTGCCTTACTTCTGTCAGCCACCACCAGCTACCAAAGCCCCCAATACTTTCTAATCAGGTATCTTCAATCAAGCCTGTTTGTTGAATCTCTTAGCAATTTGTCACTCAGTATAGGTTATTTTGAGCTGAAAAATACCTGATATTGTAGTACAAATAATACTGTCCAGAAATAACAGGTGAGGGAATATTTTTGATAGGCACCCTTCACTGGTTAGTAAATCATGCATAAAGAAATGTATGTCTGTATGTAGTGATGAGATATATTTTTCAAGTTTATTCCTTTGTATTCCAGGGTTGTTACTTTCCAATTCCAGAATTATGGATTTCCTGGTTAAACTTGGAATCTCATTTGGCATTTAAAACTCAGTTTCCTCTTGTTCATTTTTGTTACTGTTTCCTTTAAAGAGATTTGCCTGGGAAGAAGGGAATCATATTAGTAAAGTTTGTAAGTTGCTTTACATACTATGTTAGAAATGAAATTAAATGTTTTTAAAATGTTTTGCAGCATGCCTATTCCATTTTCTGAAAACAGACAATCCTAGCAAAAATACATGGCTAAAACTCATCTGCAGGGAAGCAGCAGGACTGGGGTAACATTTAGCTGCGAGTAGCTGCATCTAGTTTTTTTCCAGACCACCAAGTCACTCTTTCTTGTTCTCGTCTCTTCTCTTCTCTCTATTGAGTGGAATTATATTCTAACAAGACCAAAAAAAAGCTGATGAGACTTTAAAGCAAGTTTAAAGCAAGTTTGATGTCACATTTACTATTCTCTTGCAGCCTTATTCTGATTAGGGACTAGTGTATCAAGGAGCAGATGCAAAAATCAGTTGAAGTCAGAAAAAGATGAAATAAAGGAAATGTTACAGGTTTGGGTATTTTTAATAAGAAGTTTGAAGTTCATACCTCTGATTAGAATTGCTTATGTGCATGTATTTCAATCTACTGTGCAACTTAATTTTCCTGTAACAGCTCCGGAGTGTTAGATACGCCTTTTTGGGACAATGCTGTGTATTGTTATGCAGCACCATACACTGATCACCGGTAATTGGTTTTGTAAAGCAAGCGAGCAGAAACTTGTTTTCTCTTTGTGATAAAAATAAGCTGAACTTAACATTTAAAATCAGGTCGTTTATAAATAATGTAATATTTTGGATTACACGGTGTTTTTCCCCCTTCAAAGTGCTTTACAGGTGTTAATCTTAGTGACATTAGCCGTTTGTTTTTGATGATCTGCATTTGCGAGGTTTGGGATGACTCTGTTTACGAGAAGCATGAGGGGAGAAGTTTTGGTGCTTCTGAACTCCATGGCAAGGCTCCCGTTAGACTCCAGGAGGCAGCAGGGTTTCACCAAGGTTTTGGATGCCTGCAAATGCCTACAGCCACAAAGGATAATTGTTGGTAGCTTGTTCCAGCACAAAATAGTTTGATATGTGTTACTAATGTCCATACAAATAGTGCATTTGCGGGAACTGATTAATTAACATTACCAGGTTGTGCTGGAATTTCTCAGTACAAGGCATCCAGTTGAAACAGGAAGTGGCAAACTCAAATATCAAACAGCCCAAGTGTGCAAAAATCCTACATTAAGCTCACAAAATTCCAGATATAAAAATACCATATTGGACTTCTTTCTGTCTTCTTCTTTCAAACCTCCATTATTCATATCTGATTGCCTTTCCTAAACAATGGGAGGCTAAAGAATGCCAAACAAAGCACCTTGTCATATGAACACCTGGTTCCAAAAACAGCAGCTTTATAATATTACAGTTCTGATAATGAAGAAGATTCAGCATCACTGTTATAGAACATTTTAATTGCCTGCAGAATTTCAAGCTATTGCTGGTGTGATACATGTGAAGTGCTGACACTAATCTGTTAGTCATTCGAGGCACAAGTGTTTTCCCCTCAGCTACCCTTCATTAACTCCATTTACACTGATTCTCTCCTAGAAATGAGTAAGCAAATGAAGAGGTGCCTGTGAAATCTGCTTTTTGGGTCAGTGTTAGCTTTACATGAGCTACCCTGCATTTTTGTGGCAGCATGGTCTGTCTATTCTATAGCTTGTGTCCCCCAGATATATGTGTCATCTGGGCTCCAGAGTTGCTTGGAAGTGTAGAATAGGGTAGAACAGTTGCTGATTCATTGTTTGACATTTTGTTACACATTTTGATTAATTTCAAGGATTGATATAATTTCCTAAAGTTTTGAGCTATTTCACAAGGGGTGCTTTAAGGCCAGAAGAAACTTGTACTTCAATTATTAAGGAAGTGAACAATTAATGTGTTTGGAATAAAAAAATAATGTCAGTTTTGTGTAATCCTGTGTGCTGACAGCACAATAGTGGTGGTGTGCACCTTACACGCATGGCTGCCTTTCTGTGGCAGGGAATCTAGATCTGCTTTAGCATCAGTAAGAAAACCAAAGCATTTTCTGAATGCTGGAAGAAAAAAAATGGCTGAAATCTTCTCATCAGAATGTTTTGTTGCCCAAACCACCTTATCTTATAGAAAGCAGTAGGCTCTGAGATGAAAATAGAACAGGAGGTTGCTTAGTAAATGAAAGATGAGAGCTCTGAAACTCTTCCTAAAGGCTTTCTTGTCCTCCCTATCTTGAGGTTTTGAAAGTTGGCACTTTTTTCCTTCCCCCCCCTTATGTTTTGATTTGTTTTTGGTACTAAATGCTGAAGTGGTATAAGTGGAGCATCTCAAACCCACACAGTGTTGTTTTATATCAAATGTGATGTGATATAACACAAGGTGGCACAGCAGAACCTAACACTGTGCATTAGATAAGGCAGATTTAGCTGGAAATGTGCCTCCCACATCCTCACTGGGATTTGCACAGCAGGAAATGGAGCAGACTTGGAGGTGTGCAGCAAGGAGGGTTTCGTTCCACTCAGTTTTTCCTCTTACCCTTACATACCTCCTGGGTGGCATTTTGGTGTGCCTGTACTTGTAAATAATGAGTTTTTATCAGCCATGTTGCAGGTAGGTGCAGTAGCTGCTGCCCTGATTTGGCATTGTAATAACCAGTCATAACAGAACTAATGAGGTATCAAAAATCCAAGAAAGGTTTTTGTTTATCACTGTAAATAAATATGTTTGGAGTGTCATTAAAAGCATAGCAGGTGGGCAAAACTGAGGAAGAAGGATTGCTTTATAATGGACTAGTCAGTGGTTTTGTTTTGAAATGGATTGTTTTTAAATATGTATTCGGATGACTCTAAGTCTTTCCATTCTGATTTTAAATTTTTTTCCCATTCTGCATTGGGATGTTATGTATATTCATTTTAAAAATGGGTTTGTTTGTTTTTTTCTGGTGCAGATAGACTGGTTTTTGTGTAGTGATAGTAATTAGAACTATTAACAGCCTTAAGACCCTGTTAGCCTGTGTCTTTAGTGCCAGAAGATCTGCAGTGTACCATGAGTTGGGCTTAGGAAGTTGGCAGGACTTGTGGACCAGAGAGACTTGGTAGAGGAGGCTGAGCTTCAGGGAGGTGACACAACTGGCTGTGGATGCTGGGGTAGATCAAGGCCCTGTGGCTGAGGGCACATGAAAGTGATGTTGGTAGGGATGAGCAGGTAAATACCAGTCCTCAGAAATTTTGTCCCCATCCTTCAGTATTAGTTTCTGATATGTACAACTACATACCTGGAATGATATTGAGTTACTGATTTATTGTAATAGAAAACTACTTTAAAACTAGTAAAGTTATATTTTGTGGAAACATCTGTATAACAATTGTCCTCCAGTAAATATTTTCTGCCTTAGCATGCCATGTATGCATGTGCATTCCCCAGATCTGAATCTGGCTAAGCATTCTGTAAATATTAGCTTATTATTAAGAGGTGTTATTTATTAATAGCAAAATGAAACTAATGCCAAGAAGGCCTTATTGGCAGGCATCCCCTTTGTGCAGACTTGCTCTCCAAATGTGAAATATGAGACTATACAATAAGCCACACAGTTTGGGCATGTGGATTTATACCTTGTAGCTGTGCTGTGGTAAGTCTGAAGACAAACACTCTCACTGACCAGCATAAGTAGAGATGTGACAGTAGCAAAATATGGTTTCTCCTCTCCAGTGTCCTCAGTACTGAGCTTGGAGGGGCACGTGGGATTGGGCTGGAGGTGCTGCTGCCCTTTGGCACCTACACAGCTGTGCCACAGGACAGGCAGCTGAGGAGGGAGGTGGGGAACTAGACACCTTCAAAGTTGCAGCATGCCCCAAAAACTGTGGGATGTGTTCCAGAAATAAAGCTTGTAAGTCATGGATTTTGTGGGCTTCTGGAAAAGGATAGGTACCGTTCATGCATAGCCATATATGTGTGTGTGTATATATATATATCTCAAAAATAGATATATAATACCTGTGTATACACACCCCCTTACCTATGTAAGAAGAGTGTGGGGGTCTCTAATGCCTTTCCAAGTCAGTTGTTTAGCTTCTGAAATTTGTGAGATTTCAGAAACTTAATGTCTACATACATATTTGTTTAAACATTAACAAAGATTTTCATTTAAGCGTATGACTCCAACAGCTCGAGCTTTATGATAAGCTCTTCATTTAATGAGCTTCAAAATAAAAATGCAAGAACTGCTGACATGCTTTCAACCATAGGCTAGATGGTAATTGTCACACTAATTCTCAATCTCTTTATTATCTTACTGTCTTAGCATTACCTTATATATATTACTGCATAGTTAAATTTATATTTTCATAGTAATTAAATAGCATTTTATTAGCCTATATCTTTTTCATCGCTTCTAAAATCAATTCTTGTTTGAAATGCTGAAAATAAGACTGAGAATTTAACGACGAGGAATTGTTAGGTCCTGACTAAAAATGAGTATTTGAGGCTAATACAATTTAACATCTTTAGAGCATCTAGAACTCAAATTCTTGTTAATGGCAATAATGTTCTATGCTTCATTATGCTTTTTGTCAGTGACAGTGGTTTAATAATGCCCAAAATGATCTCTTCAAAATGTTGCTTCCTTAGCATTAGCATTGAACATTAGCATTAGGAATGTGGCATTTTTCACTGCATTTGGTAGTTACCAAACTTGATTTATGGCAGAACTATATTCCTGCAGTGTAAATTATTCTCTTGCTTAAAGCTCGTATTGCATAGCTAATTTTTTTCCTAGTGCAATGACACTCTTGTTATGCAAATCACGATGACAAGAAGAAAAGTTGGACAGAGACAGGTAGGGAATTTCTTCTTGAATAGTGTTCCTTATGCCTGCATAGGTTTGCCTGTCTTGCTGCAGGTTAGTCTTTTTCTTTCCCCAGTCTGGAAAGGATCAACTTTCATCTACTTTTTTAGATAGTATTTGTCCTTTATTAGAAATTCTTTGGCAACAGATTATACAGAATCAAGGGGATTGCTTTGTCACCACCAACCTCCAGTCCTCTTCCCCCCCCCCAGCAGCACTAATGGCCATTAACGTTAATTATTTAAAGTTCCTTGTTTTGCACACAGAAAGCAGCGATCAATGTTCAGTGCCAGGTACACGGTTATGTACCCTCTGACTTTGGTACTTTACCTAAAGCTCATCTTTCAAAGTGTCTCTTTTCTTTGATACAGCCTTTGGTTTTTATTCAGCATGGTGTAAGTGCTATTTAGAAAGCTGAGGTTTGAGGGTTTTTTTCAGGCAGGAACATTTTCTCTGTAAATGTTAACCTTGTGACACAGTCTGAAATCTTTTTTGTGTGTTTTTATTCATTCCAACTAATTTTCAGCAGTTTTGCATTCTGGGCTGCAGGCAACATAATGTCAAAACCTAATGGGTGACCTTTCCACTTAGGCTCACCTATGGCTTATTTTGCTGTTGGATATGGATGGTCCACAAGGTGTCCAGGTTGGAAGTGCTAAGGAATTTTGAGAAGTAAAGACCTAGGCACAGCTCTTTTCCTTCATGTGCAAACCCATCCCAAAACTGAAAAATGTTGAGTGGTAGCCACAGATGTTGTAAACCATATGTTAGATGGCAGCCTGGCTTCCAGACTGGTAATTCCAGGAGCCTTTGTCCTGTGGGTGGATTGTGCAAACTGGTACCGAATTGTTCCAACCTCAGTTGAAATCCCACGGAAATATATACTTTGGGGGGTGTGTGTGGTGGAGGGCAAAGTGTTCACAGCAGCTGACCTCCACATGTCCAGGCTGTCCAGGTGGGTGGACTGGATGACTCCCATGGGAGCCTAGGGATAGGTCTTTCTTAGGATTAACTACAAATGATTTTGATCCACCATCTCTAAAATGCAGGGCAGTGGAACATGACATGTGTCTGGTGTCCATTTATGTAATTTTTGAGCATTTGTGGCCCAGGCCCAGGCTATGGTGTGGGTTTGTAGTCACACATTGCATTCTGCATATGCTCAGTAAAGCAGAATTTGCTATGTGATGTGTTGCCTTCTCATGTTAATTAGGTTGCATAGAGACAAAAGAGTTGAGAAAAAATGTTCCTGTAAGAATGGAGGAGCACTGCATGTTAGAAACAGTAACACCTGGGGTCAAAGTTTTGTCCCATGTGTTTGTCCATGAACTCATCGTAGGTAGAGTTAGGGACCTTACAGCTTCCCAGGTCGAAAGGTTGTACCACTTAAGATTGCACAATTAACACATACCAAGTAGTATGAAGTAAGCTGAGTTGAGGCCTTAATTCATGGACCACTTCACTCACAACCTGGTACGGCGTCACGCAACAGAAACACAGCTCCTGATGTGTAATGGCATTAAGAGTGCTGAAGTCATGCTACAAAACTTGCTTAATGATTTGCATTTTTTCCCCTATGTTACAAAATGTAGTTGAGCAGATGGATGCAGCCAGCTGTACATAGAGCTTTAGGGAGTACTGGCGAGAAAAGAGAGAGGGTTTTGTTAAGATAAATGTAATAATCTCTGTGATAATTAGTTTAATTTAGATCCCTGCATCTGACTCATTTTGACTAACCTTGTATGAAGCCTTTCTTGTCTTGCTGACGAGCCTTTGAATTTAGTTTGATTACAATCCCTTTTTTTGTTCTTGTGGATTGCTCAGTGATCACTGATATTTTTCATTAAGCAGTTGCTTTATTACATTGTTATTTAGAGGGGAGTAATTTGTGTTTTCTAATTAATTTAATTCCAGGCACATTTAGTAAGTAGCTACAATGAGCCCATTTAAGGGGTTTTAGGTCATATTGACATTGTTTGCCAGATGTGCTTGTTTGTTTTAAAACATTGTTAACTGTGTGGTGACAACAGCCCCATTCAATTGTTTGACTTTTCCATTCTCTCTAATCTGCATCTTCAAAACCCCCCAGAATTAGAAGAGAATATACATTTCAGGTACTAGTGATAGATGTCCATAGGCATCAAATCACATGCTGCAAACAGTATCAGTGTAAACTGTTACCATTCTGTTACTGGGTTTCAGGGCAGAGCAGGGACAAGCCTTTTGGCTTCTCTTAGCCAGGGATATGAAGCCATTTCTCCAACCACTAAAAAGCAGGACAGTGCCAAAAAGATGCAAACTGGGTGTTAAGTCCATGCTTGGCCCAGTTACCCCTGAAAAATTTACAGTAAGGCTTCAAGAGAGAATAGGCATTCAGGAGGATGAGCTTCCAAGCATGGCATGTGCAATGATGAGACATGTTAATGGAATCAAAAGATGAATATTGTAACTCATAGTTGTCACTATCCCAAATTCATAGCCTTGGACAATTTCAGTGCCAGCAGCCTTTTGGAAAAGCTCAGCATTTTCTCACTAGTGGTGCTTCCAGGATCTGGGGGGTTATTCAAGCTCTTCGTGTTCATCACTGTTAAATACTGTATCCATTCCATCATCTGAGCATGAAAACTACCCATTATACCTATCATTTTCTCGTTTGGCCTGCTGTGTCAAGAGCTGGACTTCTAAAATGAGACCCTAATTAGATGAATAAATAACATTTTCACAGGGAAATGTACAGGCAGGTTATTCCCCTGACTAAAAGCTTGTCCCATGAAAAACTACCAACATTTGTTAATGTGTTCTACAGTCACTTATATTGGTAAAAAGTCAATTGCTGCTTGTTGTGCAGCCAAGTCTGGCATAGAGCAGTGATACTGTAAGATACATCGGCCTCTGAAGGACCTGCCAAACAATAACCTTGACGTGTTTTCCATTATTTTTCAACTGTTTTCCATCTCTGGAGTCAGAACAGCCAAAATTAATGACAAACTTTGAAGGAAACGTTTGTTCAGTAGTTCATACTTATTAAATTTTAACATTTAATGCTTGTGATGCAATAAACTGAATTCTGATAGAATTTGAGCCAGCAACCCAGCTGCATGTCTGCTTTATTTTTTTTGGAGGGGGCATTTAAATTGCTGTAATATCTTCTCTGTCTTGTGCTGGTGTGTTAAGGGTATGTGTGTTTGCACAGGGATCTGTTCTACCTATTGATTTAATAGGAAAGAGCATCTCTTGGTAAGAGAGAGTAAATGTGTGTGCATGCATCTGGAAGGAGAGAGAGAGAAAATCTCTATCTATGTGTTTATCTCTGTGATAAATGATGCCTGTTAAAAATGTGACTTGCCATGAACATTATTAGTGCTTTCCTCTTTAAGTGTATTATACAAACACAGTCCCCGTCAGCAGAAATGAAGCTGCAGTCTTGATTGTTTAGTTCAAACAGTTTTGATGTTTCATTGTCCCTCGATCAATCAGTGCCTGGAGGGATATCAGCTATTGGCTGGGAATGTATCAGAGTGACATGCAGAGCACAGATATTACTCAAAAGCTTGAAAATATTTCACTTAAAATACTAGTTACAGTATGCATCCCAGTGTGAGAGCAACGGCAAAGTGAGCTCTGTTTATCATTTTTAATTGTGGATCTTCCCTATTTAGAACTAGCATCTCCCGAATTACCTTAAAATAGACATCTTCCTAGACAGATGTGTGTAATTCACTTGCAACGCTTATTTTATTCTCTGTGTAAAAATGAGATGAGGGCATGGGTTTTAGAGTAAACAAAATGCATAAAGTAGAAAATGTAATGCAGCATAAATGCCACATAAATCACATCCTAAAGACAAAAGCAGATTTCAAACATCTGAATTACTGAGCACTTAATATAGAGTGTAATCTGTGGTTTTATTCATGTTTGATTCTGAAGTGTCACACAGAGCAAAATGTGGGGAGTTTCCTCTCTTCCAACAGCAGGGTAAGAGGGAGGTCTTGGGCATTCTTGCGAAATGCCCAAGACAGAGCTTTTCCCGCATTGTAGGTAAATCCCTGGACAGTTGTCTCCTTTGCTGCTGGCAACTGGGCTATATGCACAAGTAGTTGATTGAAATCTCTCTTGAGTTCTCTTGCTCATCACAGAGCCAGGAAGAGGCTGCTTCAAAATGCAAAATTGTCCTTGAAAAAACCTTCCCTGGTGCCCTCCCGGTTGTTTCTTCCTTTACATCAATTGCAACCTGTGTAAGCCCCCCTTCTCCGAGCTCCCTAGCTTCCCCCCGCCCCGGGCGTCAGGGCACTGATAGTGCTGTTCTCAAGCCTCAACTCTATGGAATTGTAGCTAACAGATGAAATCTCTGGCTTCAAAGATTTACACTTAGGATGGATAGGATGAAAACATGTGTTTTCTCAGTAACATTCACATTTTTGGGGATAAAAGCTTATTCTTCCTCACACTTTTGTTTTCCTTTGCCCAGCCTGCACCTCTTGGGTCAAGGCAATGCCCATTTTCTGTTCAAAAATCAATTTCTAGAGAAATACTTTTTAAAAAATCAACCTGTTTCCCCTGCACTGCCCCGATTGGTCCGATAAAACCGCCGAGCTGATCGCGTCAAAAGGAAAGAGCCTCGGCTTAATTGTAAGCTAAGTCTCCCATAATCCAGGGGAGCATTTGAGATTCTGCCCAAGCCCTGGGTTTCGGCAGCCGCTGAGGGCTGTGGGTTTCTCTCCCAGCCTCCTGCCTGCTGCAGCACAAGTCAGCATAGCTAATGCAGATAGAGCTCTCCCCCCGCTCCCTCTGCCGCGCTCCCGTCTCTCGCTCGCTCTCCCTCTCCCTGTGCTTTGATTCGATATGAACAGACTGGTAACTCCGATGCAAGAGCGAAAGCTGACATAACTCTGCAGATGGCTACGTTCGGATGATACACCTAGGGATTTTTCTTTAAGGGAAGGTAACGCTTAATGCTAATGTTTATTTTTCCCTTGTTGCCATTTTTCAGGACTGCCGGTCCCAAAGAAGAGCCCAAAGTCGGTAAGCACTTTTCAGCTACTATTTTTTGTCTGTTTGTCTGCTTTGAAGGAGAAAGGCATGAGTTTGGCTTGTTTGCTTTCTGGGTCTCGGTTGTTTTAAGTTGTCTTTCTGTTGCAACCGCGATTACCTTGCACGGCTCCTGCTGCATGGGGAGATGAGAGAGGAATGCAGTACGGAAGGCAGATTTGTTTGCAAATAAAGCCTCAGGTTTACAGATCTGCTTCCTTGACAGATGAGCTTCTCTGTGTTTAACTTACCAAAAAAAAAAGCTATTGTTTCCTTTTGGAAAGATGGGAGGCTCCACCTTCTTGCCAGATAGCAATTCCTGTCCGGTGCTCTTAGGCACCAACCTTTTCCATTAACTCCCTGAGTTTTCTTGAGTACCCCTGGCTGAATTATTAAGGCAATGGGAAAGCATGCACCTTGTCAAAGAGAGAAAGAGAGACAAAGCATGAACAGAGCATGATTACAGTTCCCAGGGAACAGTCAGCTGTCTGGGTGCTTGCTCTGGACGCATTTCACAGGAGGATTGTGCTGTAGGTATAGGATTCCTTATTTTTTTAAAAAAGCAATGTCAGAACAGTATTTTCTTGTTCTCTCTGATCTTATTTCCATGTGAAGCTGTTACCTGGATGACTTGTTAGCTAACAGCAGAGAAGCCGTGATCTAAAGTATCATTAAAACTCCATGCATGGTATTATGGAAGAAATTAATGTGCTATTTATATGCAACAAAAAGAAATGCTTTATTTTTAAAGGAAATTAAATATTTAAAGCCTGAAAGTTTGCAGTTATTTGTTGAGAGTGAGGGAAAGACGGAATTGTCTCCCAGGAGCTTTGGGGAAGCAGAGCAAGTGAGGTATTTGCCATGTTGTAAGATGGTGTGAAACTTCTCCGACAGTCCGTGATGGGTGCCAAAATCTGCAGCTGGGCACAGCCCACCAACCTGGGTGAGAGGTTTGTGAAGAGGCTGAGCAGAAGGCTCTTGCTTTTATGAGCTCTCTGTTCATCCAAAAAGAAAGCCCTGAAATAATTAATGTGATTCTGATGGCTTAGGGCAGCACTGATTAAAGTCATGTGAGCCCAGGCCTCTACCATTGTCAGCTCACATTAATGTTGGGAGGCAGAAGTGCGGGATGTGCTTCCTTGCAAATCACAGCCTTGTCAGACCCTGCGTGCTCGCTGCTGTCATAGGCGGGGATTATTTCAGCCTTGGGAAAAACAGAAGTGAGTGTGTAAAATACATACGTGTCTGGCACGTTTCTGTTCTTTGCCTCCACTTTTTTCCCTGATCGGAGCAGGATTGGCTGCACACAATCCGGACTCCGACTTCTGTCATTAAACCAGCCCTAATCAATGAGTCTTGGTCTTTCCAAAGCCTGGAGGCTCCTACTTTGTCACATGCACATTTGGCATCAGGTGAAGCGGGATCCTGCTGTGTCAGACGGTTCTCCAGTTGACAGCTATGCACCATAAAAATATGAGCAGCATCCAAATGCATGTCAGGAGATAATCCTGCCTTGGTGAACAAAGAGGCTGCTTACAAACAGGTGTAGCTGGGCAACAGCAGATTTCTCCCTACTATTTGCTTTGAGGAGCCTGTCAGCCTTGGGAAAGCAGTGCCTCCTATGCCTCTCTCTAGCCCTCTCACGTTGCTGAAGGGTCCTGCCCTAGGGTCCCTTCTGTGATTTTTTTCTACGGTCCTAAGCAGTGCTATTGCCTCTAAAGCTCAGGATTCACAAAAAGCAGAGGCTCCTGTTCCCCCTGCCTGCACAGGGGATCATTGGCAGCGGCAATTAGCAGCGATGATGTGCACTGCCGCATTGTGCGGCAGCTTTAATGACCGACCGCTCCTCCGAGGGCAGAGCTGTGCTCAGCAGAGCCGGTACAGCCGCCTCTTCATCCCCAGGCATCAGTGACATGCAGGGGTTGATCACAGAAACCTGGAGCAAAGTGCATCGGGGCATCCATGTGCAGAGGAGGTTATTGTCCTCAAGGGTCTCTGGGGTGGATTTACACCAACACCAGAGCTCGTGTGGCCAAGGTGATGGTCAAAAGCAGTGATGGTGCAAACACTGTCCTCCCTCAGTGTCTATCCAGGCTGGGAGCAGTTGGCTTGGTCTTAACTTGACCTTATTTTTTGTTTCTTCTGCTACATTGGGGGAGTTATGACTCAGGTGTCCATCCTCTTCTGCTTTGCTCAAGAGATGAGCCCTGTCTTGTTACCTCATATCATTTCCTGAAGCCCAGACACATTCCCAACTTAATGCCAGTGGCTGCTTTTTCTCAAACAAGTCCTATTTTTAGCTGTCAGCTCCAACCCCCCAGTTCCCAAAAGGCCAACTACAGGTTGTTGGTGCCTCCCAGCTGTGGGGGAGGTGTTTTAGCCCCTTGGAGATGTTTTTTTTAGCGCTGGGGCTGTGACACAGCCTGGGAATATTTTTCCTGCCTTGAGCTCAGTTTTCCTCGTCTGTAATTTTGAGCCTGTGTGTATTTTCTGATAAGCTTTGCTCTTTTCAGATTTTAAAGATTTTTTCCCAACCTTAGTGAAAGAGCCAAATTAGTAAAAAAATCCCCTTCACAGCCATACATGGGACTGGACATTTCAAAGTTCTTTATTCCCACTTCCCCCATCAAAGACTTGCTCACAGCAGCTCTCTGTGCTGCTCAGTTGTTTTCAGTTTCCCATTGATTCTTTTTTAGATGAAAATGGATAATGTTTTTGTGTTGAGCATTTAGGGATACGTATTTTCAGTGGGGCTCTAGTGTATCAATTTCCCTTGCAATTATCATGGTATACCATGGATGAAAACAAACTTTTTTCGCACCTTTTTTTCCTCGTTGCTTGCATCAAAATACTCCACAAGGGGGCAAAGATTCCCGTTTCTAGCTCAGTTTGCTGTGACTACCAGGAGCTGTTTCTCTAAAGTGCTCTAGAGCGCAAAATCTGCAGCTAGATAATCAGAAGACAGGATCACTGCAGGGGACATAGAGTGCTAAGCTCTTCCAAAAATCTATTATTTTTCTTTTTGAATTTAAAGAAATACATTGTCAGCATAGCTGAATTGTGGCCAAAAATGCAATTCCACTGCACAGCCTGTCCCTGACAAGACACTTGCCACATATTTTGGGTGGATAGGCAGCACCTGGGGCTCTACCAGTGTCCTGTTTTTGTCAGAAATTGGTTCCACAGTGTGGATGTTTGTACAACACATCCGTCTTCGTTCATAAACAGTTTTTTCCCCGTACCTTGAAATGCCATGGGAGAAACCACAGCAGTTCTTCCTTTTTGCAGTTTCATACCTGGAGACCTCATGCCAAAAAGCTTTGGTGTCCATTTGTGCTGCAGGACCTGCTCTCTGCCACATGGACATTCACACCTGCTGCTCACAGTCAGTGTCCTGTCACTGTCTGCAGCTACCTCTCAGCCTCATCGTGGGTTCTTTTAGCAGTCACTTTACAAAGTGACATCTAACCACTCTTTCACTTAGCTAGGAAAAGGCAGGAAATGGAGAAGCCATCTTTTCACTGGCATATGGTTGGCTCACCCCTTTTGGGAAAGCTCCACCTGCACTAAGACACAAACTCCTTTCTCTGAGTAGTCCCCATGGCAGGAGCACTGCAGTGACCAGGATGGTCAGACCCCTGCAGTTCCTCATGGGAATGATGTGCTGCAGCTGCTACAGCATGTGGAAAGAATTTTGACCCCAGATCTTTTTGGCCTCTTCTGGTGATATGAAAGTCAATAAATATTGTCTTGAATTAGTTTAATTTCATATATTCATTATTACTGTGGTTGAGTTCCCCTTTCTCTGGTTCCTAAACTCCTAAACAGAGATTTTCCAGGCTTTTTGAAGGAGCTGTTTTTTTGAAAAACAACTTTCCCTCTGAAGAAGTTTTCCCCTATTTCTAGAAAAAATGTCTGTGTATTTGCAATTGAAACTCTAGTTTAATTAGAGATGATTTTACTTGAGAGGTGCTGACACTTCCATTTGCAACTCAAATACGAAACAGAATTCCTAGTTTGTTCCAAATTTAAACCTTTCATATCACAAAGTTGGGAGCACTTTTTGAAGTTCAAACTTTGTTTCTTTTTAAATCAGAAAGTTTTCAGAGAGTCCTCATTACTTCCCCAGGGGCTGAATAAAGCTTCACATTTTAGTCCCTGTACTCCAGATTTTGTAACTCACTATTTCCAGTGAGATTGGCCTGAAGTTACACAGGATGCTTATAGTTATTTTAGTAGTTTGGCCAAACAAACAAACCAATTCAGATGACTGCACTGAGAGATGTAGAATTACTTTTTTTTAGTTACAAAGGAGTGATTATCCCCAGCATAGCTGTTTTAAACCAGCTTCATTTAAAAACTGCAGGTCTGTGTGTAAATTAGCTTCTTTTACCACTTAAAAAGCTAAAAATGTTGGAAATTTGTTCAGATATTTGTATTTGAAAGTCGCCAGATGAGTAATCACAGCAGGTATGCTTTGTTCAAAATTGCTTTAAAGGACAAAAGCAATTTTGTGTTCTAGTCAATCAAGATATCCTTTGAAAAGATGCTGCTAGTGGATCAACAACTGAAATGCAAGGGTGAGAGGTCAAAGTCGTTTGGGCTGTTGGAGCTGGCTTTTTTTTTCCTCGGTGTAAACCTGAAGTATGTGCTACTTAACAGTAATTTGTTGATTTTTTGAAGACTCAAATAGAGGGAACTTTGAATGGTGACTTTCTCCTCTGTAGTTAATTCAACCCTTCTATGATGGAGCATTGGCTGCCTGTGGTCTTGTGTTCAGAGTGAAGCAAGGGGTCCCCAGGCCTGTGGGCTCATCAGTGCCCTGTGCTGATCTGGTGCTTTGTGTTCGTTGCTGGTTTTAATCCCTACCCCTACTAGAGAAATCCCTGAAGGCAGAGACTTCCTTCTTTTGAAATATTTTGGGGTACCCTTTGCCCGTAGGAGGCTTTAAATTTCTGTCTGAGGTTTCTTGGTGGAAGTGGCTGACCCTTTTTTACCAGGAAATAGTGGATGTTGGAAAAACAACCTGTGGGATGCTATTTTTCCAGCCACCTTCTGTGTCACAGCAGTCTTGGGAACACAGTTACCTGTGCTGGGGCAGGTGGGAGATTGCACTGAACCTTGATGTCAACCCAAGGTCATCTCAAAAGAGCATCAAAAAGCATTTGCTGTGCAATTTGGGGAGCTCTTGTTGAGGGAGGACTTTTCTGCATATTGAGTAGTACAAATCCTGGCAAAGCAAATGTGACTTGTGCTTCATTTGAGCACACGATTCAAGTTAAGAACTATGTACCCTGCTTACCTAAATATTGAGCAGAGAGAACTCTTGACATACTGCTTTGAAATAAGTCCTGAATTTAGGCAGATGTATTTTTTCCTGTTTTAATATGCTCAATTAAAACAAGGAAATCAAACTGTAAATAGACATAGCAGAGCTGTGAAAGGGATAATCGAATCCTATGGATGCTCTGGGAAGCAGAGCTGTGAAAGGGATAATGTGTTGTCCACATAGTTGTAATGTGGGGGTTTGCAAAAGCTGCAGAGGAAAAGTGATTTTGCATAGTAAGGGCAGTGCTTGAATGTGATTCAGAAGGACAGTTTGAGTTTTCACAATGAAATCTGGTAGTTTTTCCTTTTTGCTTCAGGCTCAAGTTATACCTAAATGTTACCTAAGTAGAAGGTTGTTGAGTTTTTCTGCCTTAATGCAGGAAAAGATCAGTGCACTGATAGTGAGTGAGATTTAGATCTGTCTTATGTTTGAGATACAAAAACGCATTTATTTTTTTTATGATAAATGACTTTGTTTTGCATATCTCTTTCTGTCAGCCTGCCTGTCAAAATCTTTCATCGGGGAATTTAACTGTACCCAGCATTAACCAGTAGCAGCAAATCTGCGATTTATACATTTACTTATGTGCATGCAGAAACCCTGATCAAAGAAGGGAGAAAAAACTGATGGAAAACACCCACTCAGAGACCAATAACCGTCTGTTCTCTCTCTTTCCACTCACTTTCTTCCTCACCAGCAACCACTTGAAAGGAAAGACAGCCAAAACAGTTCTCAGCACAGCGTCTCCAGCCACCGCAGCGGGCACACCGCGTCCCCCGTGCACAGCACGCAGGTGCTGCCGGACTACACGGCCGCGGAGGCGCCGCCTGCGGATCAGCCGGACACTTCTGGGCAGAAAAAGCCAGATCCATTCAAAATCTGGGCCCAGTCCAGGAGCATGTATGAAAGCCGACGTGAGTATGAAGCAGGTGTGGTTGCTAAGGCTACGGCTCTGGCAGCTGCTCTCTGTGTGTTTTCTTTGCAAAGAACTGGATCTTTTAGATTTCTGTTGAAAATACTCCGTTCGGTTAATTTGGTGCCTGTCAGAGGTGTCTACTTTGTAGAGCTGCAGTTTTCTCTCTTGTGAGGACTGAGTTTAGATCATCTCTAGGAAAGGGCACTTTAAGACCACCTTTACCACTACATATTTATTTAGCTTCTAAGTTAGTGTGAAGGAGGATTTGCAAGTTTGTTATCCAGATCCTAAACTCTTTTTTGAGGTTAAGATTAATTGTCTGAGATGCATAGGAATTTCAGTAAGGAGGGGAAATATTTAGTTTGCTGAAATTCATATCAGATGCTTTTTAGCCTCACCCTGAGGAGAAGAAAATCCAGCTGAGCTCTTTTACTTCGACCAGAGTGGACACTTTGACAATACAGATAACAAATTCATATTGTAAGTGGCTTTTATGGCAATTAATAGTCTGCACACTTGGCTAATAATTCAGCAGGGTTTTGACTCTGCTCCAAGACTATAAATATGGTTTCAATCAGTTTCTTCTCTGCAAACAAAATAAACGCATTGGCTTAGCTTTAATTGCACTGCTGAAGATGATCAAATCTATAAAGTGTTAGGATATTAGGTTCATTTTGAAAGGCAATAGTAACTTTAGTTACAGAAAAGGGGCTTTCAAAGTCCTTGTGCTGTGAGAATATCACCTGGATTCCAATTTTATTGTGCTAACTGGGAATTGGTAAAACCAGTATGAAATGAGTGTTACCTCAGAATGAAAAATTGTAGGACTGTTTTTTTTCTGACCAAATGAATCACTTTGAAGTCTTATATCCTGGAAAAATTAAATCATGAGTCACAGTTTCTTGGCTGAAGATGAATCTCTTTGGATTGAATCTCTCAGCAATGCAGTTTGTAGGTGTCTCAGCTTCTGTGCGCTGCTTTCCCTTCCCATCTCTTCACAGGGATTAGGTGTACTGACTGTGAGTTCTTCAGCCAGGTCATGCTGAGGGATGGTGACTCTTCAGCCCTGCAGAACTTTGGAAGAGCTCCTCGTTCTCCTGTCTAAGTGGACAAGGCTGAGGCTGTTCTGTGGCACTGGCATTGCCACTACTCAGCTCATGTGGTTCCCATTGGCACTGTACTGGCATTGCCTCTGACCCACTGCAGCTACTTAGCTAGTTTCTAATTAACTGTTTAACTCAGTTTAATTAGTCATTAGTATCAGCTTAGCAGCCTTAACTCCTGCCTGTCTTTCCTGATAAAACCCAAGACTGAGCTGTAAAAATCCTGAAATGCCCAGGCAGGCTGTCACCATTCTGTGTCCACCAACAACCATGTGCTAAATCCTCCCTCTTTCCTTGATGGCTGCAGCTATCTTGTAGAGATTTTATCCTTCTCTGTGAGTAGAGTCCTTCCAGAGACCTTTTCACTGTCTCTTGACTGACTGTTTTCTCATACCCCATCTTTCCCTCTGCCAAAATCCTCACCTCTTGGGCCTGTTGCTACACTGGGATCTGCTACACTTCTTCAGGTTCCCTATCTCACCTTTCCATGGTCCAGAATCTCTGTAGTGGTGTTGATCCTCTCCTCCTTCAGCCCTTGTCACCTGCCTCTTCTACCAGATGAAACCTACCTGTTTGAACATCAGTGCTTTTCTACCACCTCTTCATCCCATTGCTATTCCTTTCCAGGAAGATGTTTTCTGAGGTTTCTTGTTTTCATAGGCAGAGGGTTTTTGAAGAATGGCAGAAGTGTGATATGGTCATGTCTCTTTGTAAACTTCATGTGCCACATGAAGTGTCCAAAAACCTATGAATTTCCAGCCTTAAAGTGCAGTGAAACACTGGGGATTAACCTGCATCCTTGACATTGCTTTTCTGTACCTAATGAAATGTGAAGAAAAGCAGAAGATAAGCGAAAATGGAGTTGGACGTACTCTGGCTCCTGTCGTGGTCTGATCCAATAGTGTGACTGGTGGTTTTATTTAGAGATCCATGGGCAGCTCCTACTCCTTTCCTCACTGAGCTCTCACTTCTCACCAGTCTCATAAATGGAGGCTGTGGTTCACAGCTGAAACTTGGGTCTGCTTCCCAGGGAGCTTGAAGGGAGGCTTTGTGTTTCTTTCTTTTTGTTACAAACCTGAATCATCCCTTTGAGACTCAGTTCCTGGTGTTGCCCAAGCACACTGTGTGGCTCTCTGGTAACTTTTAGGGAGCTCTGTAGATACAGAGCACCACAGAATGTGTGATGGGAGAAACCATTCCCTGAGCACTCCAGTTGCGCTGTCTGTCTTCTCCACATATGCTGTGCTTCATGTTTTTAGCCAGCTGCAGTTCAGTGTAACTCCAATGCCACCTTTACCTGATGGAAATACAGTCAAATCATCGCTCTCTTCCTTACTTGAGCACCCATCCCCTTTGGCTTTGAGGCTGAGCTTAGCATCTCTCATGTCATCCATTGCTTTGGATGCTAGGTGTGACTCCCTCTGCAATCTTCTGATGAAGGTGTGAGCAGAACTAAATTAATACCTAAAGCCAGGAGGATGCCATCCTATGCCAGTGCTGAGGTTATCTGATACATCCAGTTACTGAGCATTTGGTGGGTGCTGGAAGTCCCCGCTGCCTGAGGAGCTCCGGCTCAGCTCTCTCAGCTCCCCAGGCCAGGGCTTGGTCTCTGTTGTTTGGCCTTGAATTTTAAAAAGCCTGAAAAGGATTATAAAATGTTCTTTCGAGAGGCAGGGTTTTGAATCCCCAACAAGTGAAATGAAAAACAGCAACAGCCTTTTGTGTAGAAGTATATGATGAGTTTAAAAAGGACTGAATTTTAGAGAATTAGATCATCTTAAGTGTTTTATTTTGTCCCATTTGTGAAATTGTTGAGCATAAAGAGAGCATAGTGCAATTTTTCAATTGCAGTTGACACAAGAAGATGAATTCATTAGCCCCAGCCCAGACAGATTTTTTTTCATCTAAAAATAATAATATGTAGAGGTTTTATTCAGTATAGGAATTCGTCGTCTCCAGGATATTTCTAAGAAGTACTGAATCTATAATGAACACCTACTGCCTTTTTTGCTGGGAGTACATCCCACTGTTTCTAACATTAATAATAAGAATGTAGACATGTAAAGCACAGGCAACATTTTAGTTTTTCAGAATTGGTAAAATGCATTCTTCCTCTATTTGCGTTGTCTTTGCATCAGTATTTCGTTAAAAAAGGCTGTTTGCCTTAGGTGACCTATCTTACTGAAGCCATTGGTAGAGAAGAATTAGGTTTCAACAGCACCTGATACTCCATTGTGTTAAAAGCATGTGGGTTTTTTGATTTACCAGTGCATCTTAATATCAGGAAGTGCTCCAATTCTGCAGGAGAGAGCCAGACACATTGCCTGTTTAAGGGAAGAAAAAACAAAAAAATTAAACATTAAGCTTGAATTAATAATGCAAAGTGAAGCAATGGTTCCATCACTGTTTCTGGACTTTGGCTGAGTGGAAGCATATGAGAACTGCAACTTTATTCCACAGATGGAGGTTAAAGTTCCTTCACGTGCAGCTCCCCAGGGTGAGGGGATCAGCCCTGTGAGGTGCTGAGTGCTTGGGCTCTGGTCCAAGGAAGCTTATTTTCAAGCTGTAAACCCAAAGGGCCTGGAATGCTTTAAGGCTAAGGCTGAGCTCAAATGCTCTGCTGCAATCTGGCCCAGAGTTGCCAGTCTTTGCTGGATTACGACATTTGAGAATAGCCGGCTTTGTGCTGAGCGAATGTGAAAACAGATCGTTTGGTGGCAATAACGAATGCACTCTTTGCTGGTGCTAAGTTTTAGCTGCCTGAGCTCCTCGTTATGGGTAACTCACTGCTGCTCGTGGGTGTTGTGTACATGAATCAGAGAGAAGGACAAACCCTTAAGGTTTAAAAACTGAAGCTGTTCCAAGATCCAGGAATGACATACGTAAAGAGAACTCAGTGAGGGAAACAGAAATTGAATGGCTTAGCAGAGAACCTCACACTGTTTTATTGAAATATATTTTTATAATATGCTTTTTATTTTTCAATGTATTATTAAACTTCCTTAAAGATTAACACAATCTGTTGTCAAATTTTTCTCATGTGGCCTGATTGCTTTGCAAAATACCGTATCCTACATATGGCCATCTGTCAAAACAGCAGTGACAAAATGAATTAATCTGAATTGCAGATGTGTTAATGAATCCCTTTGAAGGGCTTAAGCATTTAATTAAAAGTAAAGCAGAACATGATAGATAATTTTTAAAGCTTTTAAAATAGTCTAAGTTATCATTAATATTTGAATTTTATTTTCAGGCACATAATTTGTTTGGTAGGATTTTCCTCTCATCAAATCTAATTTAACTAATACAAACAAGTCTTGACCCCAGTGTGTAGTCTTCACTCACCAGCAATTACATAGAATTAAAAATATTTGCACAATGATACAAACATTAGATACTTTCTCCCTAAAATAGAAAAGAAAAACACTCTCCAGAAATTGCAGACGCCTTCTAATCAGACTGACTTTCAAGATGATGGTTAGTAAAAGCCCTTTGGTAGGGTTATGTCCTTTTATTATATTAATAGTAGACAGTTACAGTCATACAATTGGGCACACAGATGTGTCCATGGCCTTAGGGAAAGTCTTTCTAAAAAGGATCATAGTACTCGTAGGACGTCGCGTGAGCAGTGGAGACTGCTGAGCTGAAAGGGAGTGGGGTCATGGGCAGGCTCTATGGCTCAGTCAAGGTATCACACCCTTCCCAAACCTCACTGACAGAGCTTGGTCATCTTGTCAAGAACATCCTGAAGCCATCTATGGAAACCTTTCCATGCCACCAGAAAGGCTGGTTAAAAGGAGAAGGCAAAATAGCTGGAATTTACCTGCAGTGGGATAGTTTAGAAAATGGGTTTCTTGTAAATATGGAACCTCCTGAGATTTATGGCTAAATCACAGAACTTTTCAACTCTCAGTTGCTCCATCAGGCTTCAGTGAGACTGTTCACTTTTAATTTCAGGCTTTCTTTTATATACTTTGCTGAATCTGGGCCTTAAACCTTTTGTACTTTGCCAAACAATGAGTCACTGAAAGTGCTGCTGTCTCAAATGAGCCAGTGACTAAAGCAAACTCATACTCATCATTCCTGAATACATCTTGTGTTGCAATTGGTGTCACACTGTGCAGAGTTTTTTTATATAACATGTAAGATAATTGTTAAATTTTGTATAGGACAGTTTGACTAAAATGACCTCTGATTAAGCACTGTGTTCATTGTTCATCACCACATAGTTAGAATTTCTTTTAACATTAGAAAAAGATATTTCCAGTTGGAAAACTGTCTCATGAATGTGAAATTTGTTTTGTAGAAAAGAATATTTAAGATGTTCTCGAAGAAATTTTTCCTCTGAGGAGAAAAAAGATGTTATTCAAATATACCTGCATGCATGTGCATAAATGTATAAATTCATATGTATGTGTATTATATATATGTGCACAGGCATGTGCAGATAGATATGAAATTTAGTATGTCATAATCCATAGTAGCTATAACCTTAGCAAATTATGCATGAAGCCTAACATGATCCATAAAGTCAAAATTAATTAAATGAACTAACCAGAAAGCAGATACATTAAGCTTTGCAAAATTGTAAAATTAATATTACAGCTATGTCACCTTCGCCTGCAACTGGACTGAGCAAGGGTGAGAGAGAGAGAGAAATCAATTCCACGAGTTTTGGAGAATGTAAGACTGTGCCGAGAATGTATCTGTGTCTTGTGATGTCTTGTTCTGGTGTCATTGCTGCTCTGTGGCGGGGGGCTCTTCATCACCAAGGGAGTCTGGCAGGGCCATACACCAAGGTTAGCCACCGAGGTGCAAAGTTTGTGCTTTACTGTGTCCTGGCTGGCGGCGGAGGCGGTGGCGGGGTGGGTGTGTCATGATCCTGTTTTGTTCATGAGTTTGCCCATGTGGCTCATTGCTGGGGCTGCATCACTGACATCTCCTTCCATTCGTCCTCACAGCCCCAACAGAACTCTTTTTACAACTTTTGCAATGCTCTCCGAATGATCTGGTTTAATTTGGGATGAGCAGACTGGCAATTTTTACGCATTTGAGCTATGCACATGTTTTATCAGAGTCAGACATGCTTGACATCAGTCAAGGTGCAATGAATGACTCCTAGAGGCCATTTTTCATTCGTTTTTAACAAAATTTCAGTGCCACCATTTTCTCTTTAAGTAAGGAAAGTGGCTCCTCTGAAGTGCTACTGAATAATGGGACAACCTAAAATAATTTTCCAATATGGAACCTCAGGGGGTCCCACCTCATCTGCAGTGCAGCACAAACCTGGATGGGTGTTCTGGGCTATGCCAGTGAATTTACTGTACTGCAGAGCTGATGCAGAAAGTGGTAAAAGGAGTTTTGCTTGGTTTGTACTCACCCTGTGTAAATGTGTGTTGTCTGTATGTCTGTTGTATCTGTTTTCCACCTCACTGTAATCCTTCCAGTGGAAGGAGCATTACGTGAATGAACTGACTTCTTTGGGGATAGACTTTTCTGGTTTTGTAGCTTTGGTTTGACACTGCCAGTCCAGCCTGGCTTGCAGTTCCCTCCAGCAGCATTAATTGTCTTGCTGGTACCCAAACCAGGGACATACGGCATTGTTCAATGAGACTGGAGAGTTGACAAATGGGAAGGTGTTGAGAGATGCTGAGGAAACAGGCCCACATTGGAGCTCTCTGCGGAAGCCACTTTACCTCTGACAGATCCAACACACGCTATTAATTGTTTGGGGCCAGCCTTTGCCAAAATAGCCTGTGAGGGGCTGGAGAGACGCTTCCGAGTGTGTCTGCTCATCACACTCCCCTCGCTGAAGGCAGTGACAAACACCAATTAATTCATTGTCTAATTTCGACTGTTGTGCTGCCTGTCTGTAGGGTGGCGAGCTGCCTTCAGCCAGAACAGATGAGCCACACAGGCACCCAGCGTGTTCATCACCCGACTGCTCTGTAATTGTGTCTGGACAAAAATTAGCCTCTAGTTCAGTAAGGGCATGGGTCTTAAGCTTAGTTTGTAACTGCAGGTAATTAAAATGTAAAAAGATTATATATAAAGCCAGTTTAAATGAAAATGTCAAGGCAGACATCTGTACCTTAGTACTCACCTATTCCTTTAATTTTTAGTATTCCCAGATCTTCAATTCATATTATATTTTAATCCTTTTGAATCACTGAAGAAAGACCATCAGAGCAAGCCAAAGTCTTAACACTGAAAAGCAGCAGACTAGACCCAAATCTTTTCACAATAGGCACAGACAGTGTAAAATGCAATTAGGGCCCAATATGACACTTGCTGATGTCAATGGAAAAGAACCTGCTCATAGATACAGAAAACTAGATGATGTTTCATTAAATGTTCCTTCTGCTGAGTAGGCACTTACTTAAATTAGATTCCTGAATTATATACTTTGGTTTCTTAACTGAAGATATAGGCAGCTGACTGGTAAAGGAATAGCTTTTTATTATCATTAATTATAAATTTTGGGAGGGGATCATTACAAAATTAGTCAATGTTACAGAAACTATCCAATAAATATTAAATGAACCTGAAGTTGTCTTCTGATATGATTTAATGTTAGCAATTAGTTTTGCATTTTTAAAAAAGGGATGAAAGCAAGCATGAGTAAGTTAATATAAAACATTACTGTTCAACCGCACTTCAAGGTTAGTACTTCACTGTATGTAATATTCATTGTAAAAACCTTGCTGGTGTTCCATACTAATGAGTAGGTGAGGTTGTGCTTTTTTGTGTTTCAAGCTGGTTTTATCTCTTCAGTGGTTTTGCAGAGCCTGTACATGAGTAAATGAGAGTCAAGAGAGCTGCATTGTTTTGAGTGCAGCCCTTCTGATTTACACCAACCAGGGATTTGTCCCATAGTTATTTAAAGCAGTGTTAGTAGACAGACAGCAAACTATGCTTGGGCAAGTTAATTAAACAGTAGAAGTCATAACAAATGCCTCTTTTGTCTCCCATGAAAGAGGAGGCAGCTGTATTGTTTCGTGCAGAGTAATTCTCTCTTGTACACATTTATTTATTGATGATTTGGAAGAGGTTCTTGCTCTGGGTAATGATGCTAATATTGACAGAAGAAAATATTATAAACAAATGGCAAGTCACAATTAGACACCTAGAAAGTAGAAAACACTGCATAATTTTTAGTAGTGATTTAAATGGTAGTTGTTTAGAGTTAAAACTATAAATGTTTGTAATTATGTCTAAAAATTCAAGACTGCCTCATTTAAAGGTTAAAATTGTGCAGCAAATCCCTCTACACGTACATTTCAGTAGTCCTGGTTTGGATATGAAAGTGTTTTGATTAAAAATTATAGTTTCACTTCTTTCCCTTCAGTTCCAGATTACCAAGAGCAGGATATCTTTCTATGGAGAAAGGAAACCGGTTTTGGATTTAGGATTCTAGGTGGAAATGAGCCTGGAGAACCTGTGAGTATCATGTTTTAACTTACAGCATCTTTCAGAGTCAGCATCAGTAGCATGTACAGATGTGCATCACTGTTAAAATAGCTAGTGGATTATATATATCCTGCAACTCCTCCTCACCCTCCCTCAAAAAAACCCTCAGAACTCCGTAACTGAAATGGGTTTGTCTTCTTCTACTTTTATAGTAAACCAAAATAAAGCTCATAGGTCTGAAATTGCCTGGACACTGAGGGAAAGTATGTCCTAGTCAGGTTTGCAAGTATTTCGATCTTATTATTCTACTTGTTCAGTTCTGTCCTCAAATTCACTTAGGTTTTTTACCATAAATCCAGTGCCTGTGGGAGGTGTTATCCTTTAATGTGTCACACAGGTCACAGCTAGATAGTGGCAGCATGAATTTCCACATTTTCCCTGCCAAAATTATTTTGCTCATTTATGGGAAGAGAGGCCATGAATTCACATCATGTTCAAGTAATTCCACAGAACTCACTGAAGATAAACCAAGACTGAGTTGGTGGACAGGCTACTGGTGTGAAGCTCATAAATCCTAGAGGCAACTGAAAGAGTAACTCAGTCTCAACTTCCCTGATAAGACCCCCAGTGCTTTTAACCATCTTCCTGTCTGGTCACTGTCTGGTTGAACAAATTTCCCAAGGCTATCTGTCATTATAGTGAAGGGACTGCCTAAAGAAACAAGATGTCAATTTATTACAATGTCTCGATGTGGCTGCATTCACTTAGAACGGCTTTCATAGGAGCAACTTTCCTGACCAGCAGACATTTGTTAACAATTTTGTGTCCCCACTAAATTGGGTCTAACTATGAGTGCCCCTTGCCTCCAGCTGGCTGTTGAGCTAGTTCTCATTTATATCTCTCTCTTCCTCTACTAATTCATCAGATTTACATCGGTCACATTGTACCGCTGGGTGCTGCTGATGCTGACGGCCGCCTGAGATCAGGTGATGAACTCATCTGTGTGGATGGGACGCCTGTTGTCGGGAAATCGCACCAGCTTGTCGTCCAGCTTATGCAACAGGCAGCCAAACAAGGTCATGTCAATCTGACCGTCAGGCGCAAAGTGGTTTACACAGGTAGGTTGCAGTGTCGCTCTGCAGGGGTAGATTTTCTTGCCAGGATCCCATCTGCTCAGCAAACAGTTTAAAGAGAAAAAAAGCTTCTCCTTTTAACAGTGGGAAAACTCAGGGGATGTGGTGTTATACTTCCTCTGTTGGCTGTTTTTAGTCTTTTTTGTTCTTGGTCAAGTAAGTTTCAAGTGTTTTTTTTCCACTCAAGACTCTCTCAATCTCATTTGGCTGTCCCAGTCTTCATGAAGGTCTCTGATCAAAGAGGGAACTGTTCAGTTGCAACATACTGTTTTTAGTTTGACTTACACAGCAACAGCACTGTGGCCAACTGCCTGTTTTCTGTTTACTTCCCAAAATAAATGTGCTGCCTGATGGTCACCCATAAAATGGGAGTGGAGGGGAAGATGCTTAAGAGTCCACAGGAGGGGAGGCAAGGGCAAAGAGTGAGAAAGGGCAATGGTGCATGGTGTCCCAGGATCAGGAAAAGCTTCAACATGTAGTCAATTAAGTGCACTTTGGAAAACTGTAAACAGTGTTGGTTCTGGTGGTGCAGGATATATTTCTTTGTTATCAGAGAATCATAGAATGTTTTAGGTTGGAAGAGACCTTAAAGAGCAGCCAGTTCCCACCCCTCTGCTATGGGGACACCTTCCACTAGACCAGATTGCTCAGGTCTAGAGAGGTTTCTGTGTGCTAAATTATACTGGGCATTGTGCACACACTGTGCAAGTGTAGGGTCTAAATGGACAAAAAAGAAGCTGGTGGAAAGACAAAGATGTAGTGAGAAGTGACAGTGCCTGGTGGCACCCAGATGTGTGACTGAAATGACGTGAATTTATGCTTAATATTGGAGAGTAACTTGGGACTGTTTCTTCTTATTGTGCGAGTCCCTTTAGCGAGCTCAAGTGTGGCATTTGGTATGGCTCCTTATTCAAAAAGAAGGGATTTTATGTAGCTTTTCAAGTTTAGGCAGCATCAGATAAGTAGGCACTGATGTACTTTGATCTTGAAGAGCATCAGAATAACATTCAGGTTGGAAATTAGGCCCTCAGTGGAAGTTAGAACTAGAGGAATACCTCTAAATAGCTCTGTGTTCTTATCCAGGGCTGAGCTCATTCTGCACAATATTAAAAATATACTTGCTTCTCATTTCTTTCGTTCTTCCTATTGTGGATTAAATGCCAGGTAATGTCTGTCCTTTGACAGCCTCTCTTTAATTCCTGGCCAAGGGCTGCCAATGTGAGAGAAGCTTTAGGAGAAGAGCTTTGGGAGAAAGAGGAAGGGCAACTAAATTTTGGTATTGTCTTTGTGTGCAGATTTTTTATGCAGTTTTAAAGCCTCCGGGCTGGAAATTACTATGAAAGATTTAGATGCATGAGATCTCTCTTGATATTTCATTCAGAGGCATGTTACTCCAGACTGAGCTATTTCTGAATCATTTCAAATGTGGACACTTACTCTAGGATAAATTATTCAGAATATCTTCTTTCACCTTATATTTGTAGGCTTTTAAATTCTAGCATAACTTTGTAGAGAAGGCTGTTCCTGACTTTTGGTCCCTTGTTCCTCCTGTCATCTGTATGCCAGCAGAAAAAGACTGTTCACCTAAATGGGTACTCTCTGTCTTGTGATTCATGTAAAGGGAATTTTACTCTGCTGTATTCTTAATATCTAGAATGTTATATATTTAGTACATACTTTGAGTATATAAGTGCAGACAGTACTTCTATCCAAGCATATTTTAAAGTCTTTTTTCCTTTGGATAGTGATTTTAGAGGATTCAGTTTTGTTTGCCATCCATTTTCTTTTGCTCTTAAGATCTTCAACTTAATTTTGATTCACCCAACTGGAGAAGTGACCTGATTAATGGAGGCAGCCGTTCAGCAGGGACAAGTGCAATATGCTGCTCTCAACTGTGCAAATGGGCTGCGAGAACAGGCTGAGTAACAAGAAATGGAAGCTCTTGTAGGCCACAAGCTTTATGCTGAGGTTGGCTCAGGTGAAGAAAAACACTGTACTGGGACATAAGCAGGGGGGAACTCTCCTCATTTCCCAGCAGATGACGGCTTAGCACAATATGGTCCAGCACTTCAAGAAAGACATGTTTCTGTTGGAGAGAGCCCAGCTGGAGGGAGTCCAGAGGACCAGGGAGAATAAGGAGAGCTCTAGAAAACATGGTCTGCAAGGAAATATTGAACAAATTTGGATTCTTCAGCTTAAAGCAGAGCTATAAGACTATAAGAGGCTGCTGCGAAGAGGAAGGGAATAATATGTTCTCCATATGCCTGTTAGATAGCACTAGGAATAATAGCCTTATGTTGCAGCAGGGAAGATTTAAGTCTGATATTGCAACCAATAGATTGCCTGGGAAGATATTTAACAGCTGATTAGACAAACATCTGTCAGGACTGACACTAAGTATAGTTGGCCCTCACTTGAGCAGAATCTGGACTAAGCAATTTTTTTGAGATTTCTTCAAGCCTTGTGGTATCAGATTGAATTTTGAACTAATACTCCTTCTAACTTCAGTTGCTGTTAAACACTTGTTTAATGTTAACAATGTTTAATGGTTTCCCTGTCTGTGCCAGTTGCTGATAGTTGTTGGGTCTTCTGTCCAGAAAAGCTTGGTTCACAAGTTGTTTTCCTTATGTGGGTGATTGTTATTACTTAAGATACGATAAATCAAAGGCAATCAGTGCTACCTAACAGATACCTGTGAGTTTAAAAATACACAGTTGTTGTGATGGATATTTGATATTATTGTCTCTCCTTACGGCTCGTGCACATACGTACACATACATAACTAAGCTGTGGATGTGATAGCTAAAGGAGGCACCTTTGACCTAGTGTAATCCAGGTTTAAAACACCACAGAGCATGCAAGCACATAGCACTGCACTGGTTTAACCATAATGCTGCTGCAGTTGGGCCGTGAAAGGCTTTGACTGCATGACCATACACAGGAGAGGGTGAACACGTGTGGTCAGTGCTGTCACTGAACAGAGCTGTTGGTGCTGACATCTGAAAACAGACTCCTTGGTCATTACAGCCTTGATCTATAGACCAAAACAGGTGACTTTCTTTTCCCTTTTTCTCAGTAGACAACACTTTTCAAGCACTAAACAGTGCTCGAAGCCTGCTCAGTCTTTTTTTTTTCCCCTCCCCAGTTCCCAAGGCAGAGAATGAAGTCCCATCCCCAGCCTCTTCCCACCACAGCAGCAACCAGCCGGCTTCACTGACGGAGGAGAAGCGAACGCCACAGGGCAGCCAGAACTCGCTCAACACCGTCAGCTCGGGCAGCGGCAGCACCAGTGGCATTGGCAGCGGTGGTGGCGGCGGCAGCGGCGTTGTCAGCACCGTGGTCCAGCCCTACGATGTGGAAATTCGGCGCGGAGAAAACGAAGGGTTTGGCTTCGTCATCGTCTCGTCGGTGAGCCGGCCCGAGGCGGGGACGACGTTCGGTGAGTCGTGGAGTTTTTAAAATACGCCTCACATGAGACGCAGGTTTGAGCGCTGCAAGTGGGGATCTGTTTTAATTAAAAGTCGTGAGCATGCCCCAATTTATGTAATTAATAGCTTAATTGGAGGCAAAGACTTGGTAGGTGTTTGCCTCCTGGGTTTTGTTCAGCACTGAGTCGAGAAAAGCAAAATGAGAAATCCCAAACTGAAGAGCGAAAATGCCACCAATGGCAATTCCTGATGCTCACTTTCTGGGAGAGCCTTTCTGGGTTTGCTCTCAGAAGAGCATCTGGGAATTCTCTGAGTGATGCTGTTTGCTAGTGCAGAAATGGAGCAGGTGGAAAGAAATATGTCTCCTGATGGTGGAATTGAGCCAGTTGATTTAAAAGCAGTAATGCTTAAACTGATTAACTTCTCTTTGGCAATCACTGTTATTCCAATCCTCATTATGGAGTGGGCATGCTGATAGCTGCAAAGTTTTAATTAATAGTCCTTGCTGGTGAGACATAAATTGGAGAATACTGCTAAAAAAACAGGATGGTTTTTTGACTGATTTGACCTCTTCCCAAATCCATTTCTTTAGAGCAGGGGGAAATGAAGTTCATGTGCTGTCACATGTGACATCTGCCCTAATAGAGATGGTCATGGTTTCTGTCTGAAGACAGTATTTTTGCTAAGCAGACATCCATTTCCAGGCATTGCTGCAAAGGAGATGTATGTAATCTGGTTTTGCAAGTATGCCCAGAACAGCTTGGTTTTGAGCAGAAGTGTCATTGCAAGGAGGAAACCAGTCAGAGATGCTATTTTCTTCCCTGTCCAGCTCCTCCAAGAGGGCCAGAGGCACCATCCACTTGTACTTTGTAGTGAAAAAAGGTGTTCCCTCCCTGTTAGTCTGTGACATGTAGTAAGGATGGAGAGGGAAAAGAAAGGTAGAACATATGCCTTGGCCATCTTCACGCTGCCTCTCAGAGCAGTGTTGTGGTTTGCAGACAAAATGGATTGGAGGCTCCCTGTACAGCTTGAGTGTTCCTGGGGCACACAGGTGCAAGAAGCGGTCTTTTTTCTTCTCTCTTTTTTCTAGGCTTTTTTTCTGACATTTCTTGCCATTGCCCATCAGTGATACCTTTACTTATATCAAGGGAGCATCACCTCCTTTGCTGGTATTGAGGTAGAACATTTCCTGACACTGTTCTGGGCAGTCATGGCAGTAGAGATTTCAAGGGGGAAATATCTAGTAGAAAGCCAGTGCATCAATTTCTGTGAATTCTTAGTTGCCAGGCTACCTCACACTGTCCCTGCTGCTGGAAACCGCTTTTCCAAAATAGGTCTTTTGGTGCCAGAACACAATGGTGTAATATAATACAGATTAAACCGAACTCAATCTAAACAAGAGGAAGCGCTTTTATCTTCTGAATGTATTTGCAAACATGTATAAATAACTTCTACTGTATGAAGACTATGCTCTTAACTCTTTTCTGCAGAGAAACCTTGACCTGAGGTTGTAAAGAGTTGTGTTTCCTTTAGCCAAGATACTCGCTAACTGGAAGTTTTCTGTGCAGGGGCTCCTCATGGAGATATGTTGATCTGTGACTGTTTTTCCTTTAATTTTTTCAATTATATTCAGCTTTTTCCTAATACTCCGCATGAGATGTGTTCCCTCTTCTGTCTGGTGCTTGCTCTGGATCTTCTTTGTAGTTCTTTTTCTTTCATGGGTAGTATTTAGAGATGGGCCAAACTGGTTCTAAAACCCATCTTGGTCACTTTGGTGTGGGCTCTGTCATCTGTGTTCAGTGGATTGGATAGAGTAGAAACTCAAATCTTTAAAAAAGCCTTTGAACTGCGTGGGGCTTTGTATTTCCAGAAAGAGAATCTAACATCATAGTAAAAGAAGAAAAAAAGAACTCTCCCTAATGTTTGTGACTAATACTAACACTTTCTGCCAGTTTTCATTGCATATTTCCAACCTCACATATCCTTGTCTTAGCCTTTTCTTCTTTATGGTCTTTCTAGTGTTGTCACGTGTGCAGCAGTGTATATCTCTAAAACTACTAATCAAATAAAGACTACAGCAGAGATGGGAAAGTGCATCTTGAGGGTGAATGTATTGTGGATGCAAAGTATGAGATGACCACTGTGTACCTCATGGTTTTAATCACATGCTGCGTTCCCAGGGGCCCCTTGCCCACACTGAGGATCTGTACAAAAGCCCAGTGGATTTATGAGTGACATTGTGTATCCTGTGTCCCAGTTCTGCATGTTGTGGACAACCCTGTGTTTTTGGAACAAACAGTTGCATGGAACAGGAGGAGAATTTTGTCTCCAAAACACATTCATCCTAAAGTGCTCTTGCTCTGTATGTCAGACATCTCATTGGTTTTGTGTGTGGTTTTAGAGGTATTTAAATTAGGAGGTCCTTATTCTTTCCCTGTTCCTACTGTGGTGCTATCTAAGGTCATGAAAGGGGAAGGGCTAACAGATGCTGGGGTGGATGCCTGCACCAAACAGGTTACCTTTGTCAGTCTTGGCCCATCTGTAGTGGTCCTGTGCCTTCCCTGGTAGTACCTTTATTCATGGTAGAAGAAAAACGTTTCATGTTGCTTCCCCATGCAGTGCTGATAGAGCGGGTCTGTGTGGTAGAAAGGGAGCTCCACTCCCTCCTAGGTCTAGAATGATTTTATCTTTCTAAATTGAGAAAGAACAAAACATTGGCAGAAGCTTGAACAGCAGTTGGCTTAGAGAAGGACCAGATAGGCTGACACCTATATAATCTTGGAGGAGGAAAGTTGAGTTTTCTACAAACAGTTTCAATTTTTTTCTTCAAAAACAATCAGTTTCGGGTTAGGCTGATGTGGCTGCTAAGTGCAGTTGTAGTCAATAAAAATCTCACAATTTATTAATAGAAATCCAGGTGGGGGGAGTTTTGAGTGATTAACAAAACACCTTTTTCTGGAAGAAGTTAAGTTTTGTGCACTCATACTAGTTGATTGCCAATGTTTTGAACACTGGCAGCAAAGCTATCCTATAATAACTTTTGCTTGATGCATTAATTAATTAACCCTTAACCTTCTCTTTCCCTTTTCAACCCTTTTTCTCCTTTTCCCCTTCACCATATTCCCACGTATGTAAACAATAAAAACCAAACCAAAACCAAAAAAAACACCACAAAAAAAACCAAACAAACAAAAAAACCAACCCCCAAACCAATACAAAAGCGGGAAATGCATGTGTGGCCATGCCTCACAAAATAGGTCGGATAATTGAAGGGAGTCCTGCCGACCGCTGTGGCAAGCTGAAAGTAGGCGACCGGATCTTGGCCGTCAATGGGTGCTCCATCACCAACAAGTCGCATTCAGACATCGTCAACCTCATTAAGGAAGCGGGAAACACCGTCACCCTGCGCATCATTCCAGGAGATGGTAAAGTATATGTTTCCTGCTGTCTTATCTGACCCCCTTGTCTGGTTTTGTTCACGGGCTTTCTTGTGTCAGTTGGAGCTGCGAAGTCGTGGAGAGCCCAATTTCCACTCCCGCTTTGGGAGTTTGCAGGGAAGGAGGTTGTGAGTCTTCCAATAGCTTTTTTCTGTTTGCTTCTTTTTGTAGGAATAGATGGTTTTTAACAGGGAGGTGCTGATTTGACATTAAAAGCATAATATTCCATTCTATGTATCTCCTTAAAATGATCTTCCATAAATTTGATGCATAAATGAGTACCCTTTGATTTGATTCTTTGGTTGATAATGCAGCTTTAGAATATTTGGGAAGTGCTTGTTAGTATGTGGGATCCCTGAAGCTTTGTATAGACACAAGCAGGCTATAGAGTAAAGAGATAATAGAAAGGGATAAACACTTCGACATGTTTTAAGCTCTTTGAAAAGCAGATTTGTTTTTATTCTTGGTAAGTTGCTTTGGGAGTGAGCTTAGTACATTTTTAAATGACTTTTTAAATGGTGATGGCTCTGGAGCTGCTGTGTGCCTGCAGCTGATCATTGTAAGAGTTATCCTAGACAAGATGAGAGGGAATGTGCAGGATCCCTAGAAATAAGCTGACATTTGGTATTGGTTTCAGGTCACTGAAGTATTGAATAAATATAAGGATCTGTGTTATATGTCAGTTTCATTAAATTGATTCCTAACTTGATGCCCAAATAGGAACAGAGCAGAAAGTTGTAAAGTATCTGCAGCAGAACTAAAATCTCTATGGTTCTAAATTAAAAGTATTTTGTTTGTTTGTTGTTTTGCTCTGACATGGCTGGGTTTGTAGTGAGAGCTTGTTAGGCAGAAACCTTTTCACACTGCTCTCCTTTTAAGTTAAATCCATAGGTATAAGATTTGATGACTCATATATAGTGTTAATGAGCATTCTGAAGAGTTGTACAGGACATTATTTGAATTTAAATGTGGAGGAAGTGTGATTAAGTTTGAAACAATGGTTGAGGAAGTATAGCTGAAAGGTCATGGTACCTGGTACCTGTGAAAAAGGACAAAGATGTTTGATGATGTTGTTTCCAGTGAGAAGCACTGGATAGTTGCTTAAACATGGATTTGGTTACCCCATACAGCATGATTGTGCTGTGTTTTTCATAGGATAAAAATAGACCAGGATGAAAAATGATCTGATTATAAATTGTTTCTGTTTAGGATTATCTGTTTTTCACAAAGGCTTTATTTTCCTACTCTCTAGTAGGTACCAGGTTAAATGGTATATGATCCTCTGCTGCTTGGAGCAAATTGGGTGTTCATGAATAATAAAATGGCTGTGAATCAGGCTAACATCAGAGCTGGCCTGTGCATGCCTGTTATGGGAGATAAACAGAGAGAATTATTCTAGTATCTCATAAAAATCAAGGAGGGTGAACCTTTAAATAAATAAAGAGCTTTTTTTTTTTAAACAAAACCACCTGACAAATAAACAACTTCTGAATAGTTTAAGGATTTTTTTAGAAGAATATAGCCTCCTGACATGAATGCTTAGCTGGTCTTCTTCATGCAATTATGTGTTCCAAATATCATGTAAATTGCCTACATTAGGGAAACATTTACCTTTGACTGACATCACATGTTCCTAGAGAAGATGGAAAACTGTTCTTTACAGAAAGAGTCAACTCTGCTGTCATAGCAATGCAGACTTCAGGTCTTTTTATTTACTGTCACTTTGAAATTCCAAGTCAGATTGCCAGCTTTGCATAGTATTACCTGCATTTAATTTCAAAAAGTCAGTAAGACCCAGTATGCTCAAAATTGCTGAGAGATTTGCTCTAAACCCCCATGAGACACAAAAAATTGGTCTGAGTGTTGTTTTCTTTTTGATGTCTTTGTGTGCTTTTCTTGATTTGTTGTTTTCTTTTTGTTGACTTTTGGGTGGGTTTTTGGCAAATATAAATGGTCTGTGTGCTTCAAGGAGGGGGGTGCATAAATCAGAAGCCACTTGTCAGATAAACATGAAACTAAGGCACTTCACAAGACTCACAATAAACTCACACTGCTAATCTCTTCTAACATTATTAAAAACACCAAGAGTTTTTGCTTTGTAATAAGTCTTGCACAAATTAATTACCACAGACCACTGCAGGATTATATTTGCAATGAAATGATGATGCTTTAACATGCTTCCAGCTGATGCAAGGATACAGAATGCTGGAAAAGGACAAGCTTAGATTACACATTTAATTGGTAACCGAGTGTTTTAGGGCAGAACAGGGCAAGAAATCAATGAAATATATAGGGTTTAGAACAGGCAATTGTAATTATACTGAAGATAATTTTTGCTATGTTCTGTTCCAGTTTTGCATGGTGCCTGGCATGCGTCCTGAACCAGTGTCTAAAAAACTAGAAAAATTATGCACAACTCCTGACTCATGGGGTAGGGTGGGCTAAAGATAGATGCAGTACAGTGGTGTGAAGATACATCTGTACCAAAGATGTGTTGTTGCTCTGTTTGGTATTATTAGTGTGACCTACTAAATGGTAGGAATTTTGCATTCTCTTTGAAGCCCATCTTCATGTGATCCCCAAATATTTGTGAAGGATTTCAGAGGCTTTTGCTCCAGATGAATACAGAACACTTAACTATGTTTTGAGGGCTTCTTCTGTTGAGTCAGATTTTGGCACCAAGGCATCTTTAAACAGAATTATTTCTTAAAATCCAACAGTGTAACCACACGTAAGGATGCCTCCTTCTCACGCAAGCCAGCTGTCAGTGGCACATCCTCACAAGGGGGGATGTTTTGGTCATGCCTAACCTGAAAGGTGCAGGCAGACCCAGGAGCCTCCCTTGCTCTCTGAGCCACTGGACACAAGCCAGCACTGGTCTGGAAGATGTTACAGCTCCATATGCTGAGGGTTTGGGCATGTTAGCTTGGGCACAGCACTGCAGGCAAGGGAGCTGTGTTCTTGTTGCACCCATCTGTTTAAGTGATTTTTCTTTTTCACTTTCCTGAGTTTCTCTTGACATGCAAGTAGTACAGAAAGGAAAAATCTTCCCCTTTCTGGATTTCTCCACAATTAAAATAAATCCATTAAGGAAATTAAGCTCCCAGGACCAAGTAAGGCCATGACTACCACCTCTCCTTAATTCAGGCAAAAACCTTCCTATTGCTGCAATTTTGTATTACAGCTGGACTCCGTTTAATAATGGCAGATTTCTCCATAGTCAGTAAAATGAATTACCTGCCTGGAGCTTAAGAGGCAAACAAGAGCAAGGTAGAAGACCTTGTAATTTTATCTTGGAGAGCCAGATGTTTCCATCTAGTTTTTGCTACTTCTGTCTGAGTGACTGTGCATTCAGTTTAGAGTTTGATCTTCAAAAGTGGATCATGGTCAGTATTTTGTAGTTACCTGTAATCTCTCATTCTCTCTTAGATACAGTCGTTATAGGCACAAAGTGAGGGTCTCCTGTGTGCAGAGCTGTTCCAAAAAAGAGCAAGTGCCTGTCACTGCAGTAGCTTTAGCTGGGAATGCCATGCTTAATGAGTGGGTGTTTGTTGGCTGCGCCCATCATTCTCCGTATGCAATCGATGTAACTGTTCAACATTTGTGTGGTTAGGCACATACCTCCCACTGAGACTTTCTCTGAATCCAAATTCCATGGCAAGGAAAGGGTGTTTTCAAGCACTGCTGACTTCTGAACAATTCAGCATTTGAAGCTCTTCAATACTAATTTCAGTTCAGGATTGATAAAATAGGTAGTTCTAACAAATGTGTTGAGTTCAATACATGAGAGTTCCAGGTTTTAACTCCAAAACTGTGCTGCTAATATTTGGCTAATAACATTGACATGACCTTAATTTTTTTTACACAGATTTTAAATGAGTTTGGTGTTAGCTCTGTTCTTACTGAAGTTGGTGATCCAGCTCCAAAATGACAAGGGGAACATTTTGCCCTGCCATACTGTGGGGGACACCTAGATAGTCACTTTTCAGTTGTGTCTACAGCAACTTCCATCCCAGTTGTGGGAGACAGGAGAAATAACTTCTCTTTTAAGCACCTTGTGCCATGAATAGAGAAATATGGCATTTTCACAGGCTGATGTTGGGCTGAGAGCCCTTTGCCATGGTAGAAATTGAGTTTAGGAGTTTCTCCTGTTCTCTCCATGTCCTTGCATGCATCTTTCAGTGCTCAGGCAGTAGTGGGTTGTATTTCAAAGACAGATTTCACCAAGTTTGGGATTTAGCCACATTCAGTATCACCTTGTGAGATATTAGATAAAAAACACATCTCAATTCTACTGAAATTTGCAGTTTCCGATGGAGGAAGGACTGATAAGATTACAATTCCTGGAATAGTTATAGCTACTATAAAATTTATCCAGCCAATCTACCATATTTAGAGACTTCAATGATTGGAATTCATGTCATTAGACAACAGCCAATATGTTGTTCAACCCTTCCTCCACAAGTCAATCTTCAATCTGAGTGTGTCTAGCAGTCATGGGGATTTCCAATCTAGATTTCCTAAGTTGGTTTTTTTTCTGTTTTCCAATTGAATGTATAGCTTTATATACATAACTGCTGTGTTAATTTGGGGAATTAAGAGATTTGACCCCATCTCAAGTTCCTTAAAAACAATATAATGATGCTTTCCAGTGAAATGCCTTTGCATAACTTTTTTTTTCTTTCGGTGGATAGCCAATGGTCTTCCCTCATAATGAAAAACAAAATCTATTTTGCAGAATCCTCCAATGCTACTTTATTGACCAATGCAGAAAAAATTGCTACAATCACAACCACACATACTCCTCAGCAAATACCACAGGAGACCAGGTCAGATTGTTTTCTTTGAGGAGAGCATGTTGATGTGCTCTCTCTTTGGTTACTTCTTGATCTCCTTCACATCCCATGAGCTGTATTTTTTCTCTCTCCCCTTTTTCTCTCATTTTTTACAGCAGGAACAACACCAAACCAAAGCAGGAATCCCAGTTTGATTTCAAGCCACCCCAAGCAGCACAGGTAAGGAGTACCTCTCTAATTGTTTTGTTTACCACAGACTGTTGTTTCCAATCTGCTTGAGGGCTGGCTGTGTTCAAATATTTCCCTTGAAAATTCCTACTGAAAAGCTGTTCTCCCTCAGCCTCTTTGCTCAAAAAAACAAGGAATTTGCTGATTAGTTTCTTAATATGTGTTGCTGTTGTTTCAGCTGAGAAACATTTCCAACACATTCCCATCAAGACTTTGAGGGAGAAAGAAATAAAGAAAAAGAAGCTGACATTTTTAGGGCAGTAATAATTTATGTGTTTGTTTATTGAATTGTATATTGTGAGGAGCTTCTCCAGAAAGTACTGTTTCGTGCAAATGATAATTCAGAGAACAAAAAAGAGGAAAACTTAATAACGGACGATGGCTAGAGTGTTCCAGCTTGCACAGATGGCATCTTATTACAGAGATTATCTATCTCACTGTTAACTTTCCTTGCCACTGGCCATCCCAGAAGTAACCTCTTCCATTAGGAACTTCAAAATATCCCCATAATAGCATTTGTGAAAAACAATGCCCAGGCTTCTGTACTACTTGCAAAGGAATAGATGATGTGAACTCCAAATTGCAGAGTGGGATCTGAGGAAGCAGCAAATTCTAATCTGTGTGTGAAAATTTGTCTATGGTTTTCTATTTTTGAGAACCAAAATAATGTTCATTGGTTGACTAATTTCAAAATGGGAGCAGAGCAGCATTTGACTTTCTGTTCAATTGGGCATTTGTTGTCTTCTCTCCAGCAGGACCAAGACTTTTACACTGTTGAGCTGGAAAGAGGAGCCAAAGGATTTGGCTTCAGCCTGCGAGGTGGCCGGGAGTATAATATGGATCTGTATGTGCTGCGGCTCGCTGAGGATGGTCCAGCTGAGAGATGTGGGAAAATGAGGGTATGCACAAACTGAATTTAAAATCACATTTCTTTGGAATAAGCTGACTTCCCTGCGTTTCCCTTCTGCTGTGCCAGCTAAAAGGGAAATTAAACGTTAACTGAAAGTGGTTCCTATTTACTTCTGTCAGCGGCATCTGTCACTCTTTGTATGTAGTCTACAGCAGTGTGTGTTCATTGGAAGACTTCACCCTCTTCCTTCAACTCTGGTTTCCAACTTGTAATACACAATCTGTCTTTTAAAGCCTAACAGGGATACATGTAGCCATGAAAATGTTATAGCCACAGTCTTTGTCTGCCAGTGGGCAGTGGAGATATAGTGGAGATATCAGTGGAGATAAAGCATGTATATGGTCCATGGGTTACAAAATTATAATTTAATTTTTGATTAATATTAACCGTTAATTTCACTTATAAGCTAAATTACAAACATTATAACAACAGCATATGTTATAAAATGCCTACTGAAAAATCAAATTGTCAAGTTTTATGTACTCCTTGCTCCTTTGTTAGAGAATGCATTATAACTTCACTGCATACATCTTTTTCTTCTCCAGATATGTCATGTGGAGGGCATTTTCAAAATTCCTTTGCTAAGGGTAGATTTATGGGTCCAACATTTTTGCTGATGAAAATACGATGAAAAATTAGTGCTGCCCTGTGGAAGTCAATGCTTTGACAAGGTCTTCCAAGCCCCGTTTTCTTGTTCTGATAAACTAGTATAATTAAAACAGCTTTGCTGTTTTGTAGTAGGTGTCAATATCCAAGTGAGAAACAGACCTGAAAGAGCTCTTTGAACATCCCAGTTGCAGCAGACAGAAACCAACAAACGGTTTGACTGAAGACATTACAAATTATCTAAATTAGATAAAATAGCACCAGTTGTAAGACTGCTCTTACTGTTGGGCAATACAGTATTGCAATGTGGTTTTGCAGAATAATATGAAGTATTTTGATGCTTCAAGCCTTCTCCATCATCTTCATGTCTCCCGGGCCCCTGTACACTGTTTTTTGTGGACTGTCACTGAAAGGAGTTGGGCATATTTAGCTTCACTTGGTGCATAGTTGTTCCACCTTTGCTGTGGCCGTTATCTTGTGGTATGCTGCTGGCCATGGTGGGGACTTGTTTCTAATCTTAGAATCTTTATTACATTGACAGATTGGTGATGAAATCTTAGAGATCAACGGAGAAACCACCAAGAACATGAAGCACGCTCGGGCCATTGAACTGATAAAAAATGGTGGCCGCAAGGTCCGCCTGTTTCTGAAACGTGGAGATGGCTCTGTCCCAGAATATGGTGGGTCAAACTATGAAAACATTCCTTTCTTCCCTGGCATCACTCCATGAATGATTTGTCTCAAGATCTGAAGCGGGAATTCTTTTTTATTTTCCTTTCTCACCAGTGTCTTACCAACCTTTGCAACATATAATTGCCTCGCTTGTGCTGAATTTTCTACACATTTCATCCTTTGCTTGCTTCCATGGACTTGGGGCGCAATGTAAGGCCAAGATCATCATAGCAGTATTTTTTGGTGATCAGAGAGGAAAACAAAACAAAACAAACCCTATTGTCTTGTCCAGCCAAACAAGGAATGTCATTGAACTGTGCCAAACTGTTTCTCAGCGGCTGAATTGTTGTTTCACATAGGTCTCTACTTCTAATCAATGCAAAAACTGGGATCCCGAGTTACTATTCTGAAGCAGTGATTTCTTTTTTTGGTTAGGTTTTTCTCTTAGTTCCTGTCTGTATCCATAGACATGAATGCCAAGATGGCTTATGAGATTTTTGCCTTTCCTTAATATTTATGTAAATATTTATAAAGTTATTTAAGAAAAAGAAGAAAAAAAAAAAGCTTTACTGCAAAAATATATTGATTTGGCCTCCTGAGCCCTTTTCTCCCCCCTTAAACTGTCTGCTGGTTTCAACAAAGTTAATTTGTAAGGTATGAAAAGGTGAGGCGGTTATGAAAAGGTGCTCTCGTGTCTGTCTTGGGGGAAACAGTCAGTCCTTGTTTCTTACTGAGAATTGCATTAGATTTCCTTTTCTTCCCCTGGAGGTTGGATTGCTGGGTGGCTTAACTTAGCACACTATTTAATATTATAATTATGTCTTATTTATTTGAGATAATTGTCAAATATTGTGCCCTCGATGGAGGGCTACTCCCAACCAAAGGTCTTTGAGGTTTCTATAGAAACTGATGATTGAAGGGATGTCCTTTATACTTTCCTCCCCTTATTTGGGTTATTTCTGTGTCAGTAAGTTCTGTGTTTATCATTTTCTCCATGTCCTAACACTACAAACAAAACCCTTCTGCACAATTTATGAACTAGATTTTCTTTTCATTTACTGTACCGCATTTAAGGGTTTCTGCTCAGTCTGCTCATTACTTTAAATGACCAATTCAGAGTATAACCAACAAACAATTGAAGTGTTTAACAATATGGAAGGGAAGTTGTGGGTTTACACTTCTGTAATATAAATAGCACACCAGAAGGTTCAATGATGGCACTGAAATTCTGTAATGTTCTTTCTACTTCTGTCTTTTCCTATGCTCCTTTGGATGTACAGTACTGTATCATATGCTAGACTGCATAAATACCCTGTAAATTAAGTGCTTCACTTCTCAAAGCATATGTCTGTTGCACTGAGGATGGAAATCCACCACCAATTTTCTTTTGGCTAATGCTAACCACTAAACGTTCATTCTCTGAGCAAGGATTTAATATACAGGGGTTGCACTACTGTAAAGAATATCCTTGTGACATTTGGGACTCTTTCCTCTCTTTATTCTGTTCGCTGCAGTCGCAAATGGTTCCTCTAATAATGTTAAGTTCCAATATTTTTCTGACTCAATTGGAACGTGCTTCTCTATGAGGCTGTATATTTTTGTAATGAGTTTTGTACTTATTTTTAATGTTGTGGTCTCTGGTGGACTTTATTTTTCGTTGTTGTTTGATTGTTAATGTTTTTTCTATGACATTCTGTGTCGCTGTTCCAGCTGTCTTTTAGAATGGATGCTCTCGTTGTCTGGGTTATTGAATCACCTCTTAGATGTCTCTTTATGTCACTATAATAACAACTGCTGTCTTTGCAGCCTTATATTTGGGTGAAGCCTAGACAATCTGACTGGAAAAATAAACTTTCTTTATTCTAAGATAAAATATGAAGATTTTTCTTTCTTTCATCTTTATTATAGGGAATCTAAATTTTCTACTTTTCTCTTTCTCTTTCTCTTACTTTTCTTGGTGCTGGGCTCTTCCTTCCTCAGCGATGATACCTCCTAATATCGCTGCATGTATGAGAAATGACAAGCTCGGGGAGTCTTGCTTCTACCTTATGGGCCATAATCAAACTACGGTTTGTAGCTAAAATCAATATTAGGTGTTTTTGTGCTGTGGCCTAATTCCCTCACATTGCTTTCCGCTTCGCTATATTTTATATGTACAGCAATTCATCCCGAACACCCTGCGTCCCCTGAATTGTAAGTACACACACCACAGGACATGTTCAAACCTCGCTTGTACCTTGTGTGGTAGCCAGGTTGCTGCAAGCCACGTGCTTACAGCTATGGAAAAGCGGTGTGGTCCCCAGGTGCTGCCTGAAAATCCTAATAAGCAAAAGTACCCACACGTGAGTCTCAACACAGGGTTCACCTGTAAATCACAAAATTCACAGCCCATGCACACACTGACCCTCCCAAGCTCAGGAATGGAAATGACATCAAATGGGAGATGCTTGGTGTGATGGCAGGAGGAATGAGCATGTAAAGAGTTTGGCTTGGGGGAGGGAAGAGGAAAAAAAAAAATCTGTCCCCACAAGTGTTTGTGAGGGTTTTCAGTCATTGCCATCAGGACAGTCCACCTCGAGGTGGATGTCTGGGTGCGAGTGGCAGGAAGTGGCTAAAGCCAGCCAAGCTGCTGTGCAGGAGTTATTTTTGAAAAGAAAAAAATAAGCAAATAAAAGCAGTACTTGCATTAAGGCAGCGCAGCTACTTTAATGTTTTTCATGTTTGTAATGAATCATTCATAAACATCCGTTACAAATGACAGGAGTAATTGTAGCTTAGCTGCAGCACATGGTTGGGGTTTAGTTTAAGGGTTGTTTTTCTACTTCTCTGCACAGTTTGTCTCGCAGAAGTAGCTCAGCTCTATTTTACCTCAAATACTACATGAAAAATAAGGAACTGGATATTAGATTTGAATCAAAGCCATTGTACATGTTACAATATCTTTCCATTGCTTTGATACGAAAAAAATCATAACTTCTGTCATCGTTGTTTGAATCATTGTGGCAAAACCAAAATCTACCCTAGGACTTTTTGTAACCTAGTAGAATTGAGTGAGATTAAGCGATGTCTTAATGAAATGGAAATTGCATGATTACAGTCTAATTCCCCCACCTTCAAAATGCTATTTTACAAGGTGAAAACTTAAAAATCAATTCTATTTTCTCTACATTTTCTGCTATTTGAACGATGGCCTCCCACACCTGGAAGGCAGTTCTTTAGAATGACTTAAAAGACACAAATTGTTTCCTAAAGGCCCTCTCTATTGGAAACTATTAAAAAAACAGCCAATAACCCAAACTATAATTGTTTTTTTTTTCCACTGGAAAGAAAGTAGTGTAACTGAAACATTATGAATTGGGCTTGGGGAAAATGTAAAATGCTCCATGCCCAGAGGAGCATAAAGATGGTATCAGCTTGGACCAAAACATGGCTAACGATCAGAGCAGCACCAATACTAACCTGTAACTCTCGTTGTTCGCAGTTAAATTAACAAAAGCTTGGGTTAGCCTTCGCTGACTGCTTTAACAGTTGTTTGTTTTTGTCACTAATGAAGTCTGAGGAGTGCTAAGTGGTGTCACTGCGCCACGGAAGGCAAAGGTACCAAATGCTTTGCTGTTATTTTCTTTCAGACCCCAGCAGTGACAGGAACAGTCCCGCCACAGGTTCACAAAATGTATCGGAAATGAAAGCCGTGCCATCCGACCGACGGCAGCACCCATCATCGGAGTCCAGTTATCCACCAGACCTTCACAAATCATCACAACATGGGGACAAGCGGACTTATGTTAGAGACCTAAAAGGCAGCAGAGAGTTTAGCAGACATCCCAATGAACACCACACTTGGAATGGGACTTCTAAAACCAACGACCACGTGCCAGGCAGGAGGACGGAGAGGTCGCCGGAGCGGAGGCACGAGAGGCAGCCAGAGAGGGTGGTGGTTAACGGGCAGAAGAGGAGGTCTCCTGAAAAGCGGAGGGAAGGGACAAGGAGTGCTGATAACACTTTGGAGAGGCGGGAACGACACGAGAGGAGGAGAGACCTCTCCCCTGAGAGGCGCAAAGAGCGGTCGCCCGGCCGCCGGCGGCGATCTCTGGAGAGACTCACGGAGCCGAGGAGGTCACCCGACCGGAGAAGAGAGAACTCCCTGGACCGGCGGGCCAAGTCATCTGACCGGCGCAGGGAGAGGTCGCCCGACAGACGGCTCAGGGAGGAACGACTCGGCCACCGGGAGAGGGAAGACCCCAGCTGGAAGCACGAGCCAAGCCGCAGGCACCCACCCGAGCAGCGCAGGCGGCCGTACAAGGAGTGCAGCACTGACCTCAGCATATGAGGGGCTCCCCGGGGTCCCCGTCACCTTCCCCTCACCATGGGAGCAGAGGAAAGAGTGCGGGAGCTGAAATCATCTGGCTTCCGCAGGCGAGGAGACATCCGGCACCTGCTGATCCTACAAACCTTTTATGCAGATCAAATCTTATTAAAAAAAAAAAAGTGTTGTGCCTGATGTATAATATTAAAGAAAGTATTTTTCAGTGTATTCTTTTTTTTTTAATTACTTGCCAAATGTTGGTCCTAAAGGATTATAAAATTTTGTTTCTACATTCTTTGTAGATTTCTTAAAAATAATTCCTTTATTGGGCTACTTTCCCCCCTCCCCGATATAGTAAATGGGGGTAGCCGGTAATATAATATAGGCAAAGGATTTTATGACCAAGTTTGAATAATTTGATCCAGACTGTTCTCTAGTGACTCACTGCTACACTGTATGTAGAAAATTTTTTAAGGGTTGGGGGTGGGGAAGGAAAAAAATTGTTCATCTCAGTAGGAATGGAGCGCTCCTGCTGAAGGAATTAAAAAAGAAAGAGACAAATGTTCCTAAAATTGCAAGAACTGTTTGAAGAGACTACTGTTTCAATGAAGGATATTTATAATAATAATAAATAATAAAAAAAAAATACAAACCCACACAGCACAAGATGATTTATGATAAGGAATTTGTAGTTTGTTCCATGAACAGTTTATACTTTCAGGCCCCCTCGACAGGATGCGCAGAGGCAGAAGGACTGGTCACCACCATGCCTGTGTCACACGCTGATGTAGACTGTTGATCTCTCATTAGCCTCAGCAACACGTAATGATATGTCATTAAGGCAGCCGCCGCAGCCCTGCTCATCTTCTAGCTGTATATGGACAGCAACCCCAGCATGCATGGTACTGTGTCTGCTTGGAAGCAAGGGAAGGGATCGGGATTCTGGGACAAGGCACAATGCAGTGGGAGCACAGTCCTCCCTCTTGGAGTAGGTGTATTCCTTCTGCTCAGGCAAAACCAGTGGGCTTTTCTTACTTTGCCAAATTCCACAAGCTTTCTCTTCTTACTGCTCTCTATTTAAGGGTTTTTTTGTTTTACTGGTTCATCCTTCCTGAGACAAAAGGAGTGCACTTGCTTAGGGGTGGGGAAAAAAAAAAAAAACAAAAAAAGGAAAAAAAATCAAAGAAAAAACACAGGCAAAAAGAGGCAATCAGTGGGACAACCTGGTTGTAGAAGCCTATCTATACTGGTTATATGCTGTAAATTTAAGTCTAGGAACAGCAGCAAAAGGAAAACCTGCAAGTTTCTAAGTTGTATTTTTAAATTTGCAAGTTGTGTGGTAAGTCTGCTGTAGCATTGGTATAAGATTTAATGGATTACTGCCTAGCTGAGCCAAAATGTTTGCCGTTACTGTTGGACCACTAAAGTAAACTGCTGCTTTTTACAGTGCATTGGTGTGTACATGTATACTGATTCACATCCTCCATATGAACACAAAACCATTGCAAGTCTATCACTGTTGTTGCCATGGTACTGTAAAAACAAAACCAAGAAAGAAGATGGCCGATCATTGTGTGTACAGTATAAATTGTAATTAATAGAGCCTGTTGGAAAAAAAAACAAAACTGTTGCCTTTTTCTTGTATAAAAGAGGATTTATGACAAAATTTAGCTGTGAGGAATGTGATTAAGTGTTTATATTTCTGAAAATGGAACAAATTGATTCAGGGAATATATTTTAATGTAAACTGAATCAGGTATGTAAAGCTGTTTTAAAATGGGAGACTGTATAAGTAATTCTAAAGATTTTGTTGGTTTGAATATCATTTCTTCATGGTGGGCCTGCTTATATATTATTAAGCACCTGTATGCAGTCTATATTCTCCAATCATCATTTCTTGCAACATGCTATAGACATAATGCTCTTCTCTGTGTTGATGAAAAGCAGTATGTGGGCCAATCTTTTTTATAAAACACTATGCATATATAAATACTACATTGTTCATAGCTTTATTTGACTTAATTGGGTTTATACATAACACTAGTATGAGTAGATGTGGACTTACCCAGTATGAGCTTCTTTCCTTGGAACAGACACTATGTATATGATGTAGCAACAAAGAAGGAGAAAGTCTGTGAATGCTATTTTTATTATCAAATAAAATTTTCCATACAAAGCATGCATGCGAATGTAGTGATAAGATAAAGGAGGAACCACACCTTAATTCTGCTTGCTCATCCCTGTCTAAATTAGTAAACTGTAGGTTACAGTTGCCAAGGGCCATCCATTAAATATTTATTAATCATCCATTAAATACGTATTAATCATTTGACAAGCCTTAAAGAAAAGATCCTCAGTTTTCCAATATAAAATTTCCTTCCTCAAAATAGTCAGGAACTAAGGGTTTAGGTGAAGCAAGGTTTGTAACTATGTGTGAGGTTCATATCGTTGACCTTCATAACACATCAGCAGTGTGGCCATGTAAAATCGGGACAAGGCAGCAACTACTCTGTTGCTGTTGTTGAAATTGATGCCAAGTATATATATGTGTGTGTGCTTATATGTGTGTGTGTCTATACAGACACATTCATACATATAAATACACATCACCAACACTCTGTTTCCTGTCTCTTAGTTCTTAAAATGTAGAAAAACTTTTAAGGTTGAAAACCTGTTAATTTCACATATATTTTTAAAATAGCTTTTATATCTTGTGTAGTTTATCAGGCTCCACTCATCTGTTTTCCTGATACTTCAGCCAACCTGCTTGAAGTCCTGGCAGGAGAGAGTCACCAGTGAATTATTTGTCTTTCCAATCACAGCATCCTCAAAGGGATTTGTCTGGTGCAGCCTTAGTCGTCAGTAGTGTGAATGGGTCACAGTGTTTGGATATTTTCAGTGAGAAAATATCACTGAGAAAGTTTTGCATATTTTAAGTTTGAGTCTTTTATGGTGTTCAGTGCCTTTCTACACTGAAATGGTATTGTAATGGCTCTGCATTTGTACCTTCTACTGTTACTACTGTTTTACCTCTCCTTTTTTGTTATAGTAGAGTTTAAATAGTCTCACAGAGTAGGTGAGGAGACTCAAGCTTTTGAAATACATTTTTGAAGTGCCGAGTCTCAGTTAGAAAAGCTATTACATAGATAATGCCAAAATTATAAAAACATTTAATTTAAAAAACACTGCAAGTTGACCAAAAAAAAAATTAAAATGCCTTGTTTGTGATGACATCCTTTCTACTGCTTCCAAACCCACTGAGAACTGGAGCCCTGCTCTGAAGCATGAACATTGCAGCTCCATACTCTGTGGTGCAGCCTTAGTCACTTTAATTAATTCCAGCCTTACTTTTGACCATAAAATATTTTTCAAAACTTCTAAAAATGAAAAGAAACCCTTTTTTAGATTGTAACTTGGCTCCTGTTTTGTCAAACAATGTTCTACAACTATGAATCTGCCAAAAAGATGAATTAGAGTGTGTTTCTGATGAAGAACTGAGAAGTTTCTAAAGTGGTAAGTGAAAAAGCTCTGCAAATTGATATTGTTAGGCTCTGGGTTTGTGTTAGGATTGAGTTTTACACCTTTTTTTACCAGTATCACATGTTCCTGTGCCATCATGGTGCTCAGTCGTCTCATTTGTCTTGATTAATACCTGGTTGTGAAAGCTTTGACTGCAGAGGGGCTCTTCAACCAACATAGAGAATTATATTGGGTTTGATCTCTTTGGTTAGGGTTGCACATAACATTTAGGTTAACTGAGCTGTGTTTGCTGCCTTTATACATTTTTACTCAATTCACACCTTTTTGAATATTCATTCCTTGGTATTGGAGCCAGTGTTTTATTTAATAGTGTTCTTGTGTTAAACCCCATCTGCTGTACTGTGCTTGTTTTATCACTAGAGCAGTAATTATAGATACTGTTCTCCTCCTCACTTTGATACCTTTTGTTACAACAGGCTCTCAGCTCTGTCTCTTGGCTGACTGTTCTACTGAAGAACATTGTAAATGGATCATAATACGTTCAGTTTATTTGGCTCTCATAAATAGTACCAGAAAAAGATGTCATTTATGACCCACTGCTGCCATCTGTAAATGTGTGCCTGTTAGGCCTTTGGGATTGTATTTTCACAAGATTTATTTTTAAAAAAGGAAGAGTGGGAACTAAAAAAAGTATCCCAATTTACTTAGCAGTTGCTGTAAATCGCATGAGTATGAAATGATGCCAGTTTCTGTTTTGGATGTGATGCCAATCCATCAGCATTTCTTCCTGGTATATAATGAAGAAGCAGTAAAATGTCACGCAAATAGAAAATTGTGGGGTTTCAGGCCAGAGAGGAGTATGAAATATGTGCTGCCACAAGTACGGCTGCTTAATGCATGTAGGAATTCAGTGGTTGGGACTGACCGTGATGTGACAGTCTGCCACTCAAATATGAGCTTCAAGTCAGAGATTTTTTTCAGATTTTAAGGCATATGCATTTCCTTTTCCTTACTGCCTTTCCTGACACGAATTCACTGCATAATGGTGGTGTACCCCCACAACACACTGGGAGAAACTTGCCTTCATTTTTTTAGGACGTTCTCTTCAAAATTCCTATTAAAGATCTTTACATCTTCAAATGAACTCGTAGCAATTAACATACAGTAACATGGTGTGATATGAAATTTACCCTTTAAATGCTTTTGTAAATAGTAAATGGCCATCAGACTTTTAAAATGCAGTCACTGCTGTGGAAACAGTTTCTAAAATACTTAAAATCATTATTTCTTGGTATTTCCAGAGCCTATGAGAGAAGACAGCACACATGCACCTTCCCAGGTAGAACTGTGCTAACTGAAGGATTTTTTCTAAAACAAACTAAAAAATTATATCAAAATGGAGGAAGTGTCTGGAGAATTGGGTCTGAATTCTCAGTTAAATACCCATATGTGGCCCTGAGCACATCCTGAGTGCTCAAGGTCAGGCTGGATGGAGGTCTGAGCAACCTGGTCTAGTGGAAGGCCCATGGCAGAGGGTTGGAACTGGATGATCTTTAAGGTCCCTTCCAACCCAAACCATTCTGTGATTCTATAATCCTACAAACTAGGGTATAAATGCCATTAAAATCAAGTTTTGCTTATGCATGAGTTCAAGCTCTGGCAGTATTTACCCTCTTATTTCAGCAGTTTAGATTTTGCATATCTGGGCCTAGAGGCACCAGCAGATGAGCTCTGGCAAGTCAGCAGAAATTAATGTGTGCCCCAGCCCTTCCACATCAGTGTCAAACATCTCTGTATCAACCCATGTCAGTGATAACGTGAGCTGCAGTGAGCTGCTGCTCTTCATTGGAACAGCAGAGATGAACATCCACCATCCATCTTGCTGACTGGGCAGCTGAAGAGGCTGTTGTTCTCAGCAAATCTTCTTTGGCAGCATGTGCATTGAAAAATCGTCAGTTCCAAAGAACAGTCTAAGCCTCAAGATGTTGAAGTTGAAATGGAGGGGGTTTCATCTCTTTCAGGAGTCTCATTTAGCTTTGATTTTGCAGCAAATAGTTCCTCCAAGGAGAACTTTTGAGGAAGTTTTGCTGCACCAGGAGGGAGAGGTCGTACCCAAGCAAATCCAAATTGCTGGCATCATGCCTCAGCCAAGGTTATTTAGTCTGTTTCTAAGCTGATGGGACTTTGGTGCTGACTATAAAAAAGAGTTAGACTTGTATGGACTTGGCTTGTGTAGATTTTGTAGCCCAGCAGCATCTGGGACCAGACTTGAATTTCCTTTCTTTCAATTGCATTTGTCAGAAATTTCAGTCATCAGATTGTCTGTGACATTACCTCACATCTGCTGTAAGCTAAGGTATATGTATAGATATATATGGATTTATGGCTGAGCTTGTCTGCAGTTTCTTGTTGAGTCAGGAAAACAGGATGGTGAGACTGTCCCTGCAGACTGTCCATGTCTGGTGGTTCCTGTACATATGAATGAGATCTTGAATTAACTGCCTTACTTCTTTCTAAGGATAGTCAGAAAAAGGAATTTCTGGAGGAGGAAGTTGGCTGAGGCTTTTATTCCATTTGTGCTAGAGAAAATATTGATTGGATGTGGAAGTAGCTTGGAGAGTTTCTTGAGGACTTAGCCCTTTGTTCCACATAAATGAGCAATTTTTTTCTCATTGTTTCTCAGTAAGATTCTTCTGGATCCTGTTTTTTCTTCTGAGAGTCCAGTTTGCTTTGTGTACCCGCAGGCAAGTTCTTTCCTCTCTGTTTGATCCAACAATTGTTGCCACAGCTTTGAAGTGTAGAGTCTTCTGGCAAAGCCTTTGCCTTTGTAACCTTTGAACTGCAGTTGTATAACTCAGGGCTGACTTCCAAGAACACAAGGCAGTTTCTTTGCTGTACAGAACAGCACTGGACATGGGCAGTCTGTCCCACTCCTACTCTGGTCCCAGTGGAAACAGAGGTTCTGACCACAAGTATGGAGAGCTGAGAGGACATCCTCGTGAAGAGCCAAGAATTGCCCTCTGAAGGTGCACCAAAGAACCACGTTTTACTGGTTTCCAGATGCAACAAAAAAAAAACTAAAAGAAGCCATTCATTTTTGGGGGCTGATTCTCAGTACTGAATTCATTATTCTGTGAAATTATTTACTGAATGGTTAGAAGATGTTTAAAGATTCTCGTGCATATTATTTGCGTGGTAATAATAACAGTAACAGAAAGAAAAAACCATAAAAATATTCATGGCATATGTTTTAGTGTTTCTTGTTGAGGGTGCATCAGACATCTGTTTTCCTTTTCCAGTCCCTTCTCTGGTTGAAAAGATAAATTGATGAGACAGGTGTTTTTAGACAAAATGTTGGGGATGTCAAAATAAATCTTTTTGCTGCAACCTCCGAGAAAAAGTCTAAACCAGTTTCTTCAGTGGTCCTTGGAAAGTCTGGTTTTATACAAATAATAGTTGATGTCACTTAATAAACATTTGCTAACCTGAAAAGAGTTTAATTCTATGTAAAATAAACTACTAACTGTGCCTTCCTGACATGCATGGCACACATGAGCCCAAACAGTTTGTTTTCTTATCCTCTAACCAATTAACTGGATTGAAAGTTGGCGGTTGCTGGATTTCCCTGTACTCTTGGGACAGCTTAGTCTGGAAATCTTCGGCTTAATTGTGCATTAACAATGCAAAAATATGCAAACTTTAACAGCTCTGAAGTGTTTAACATGACAATGCCCACAGAATTCTGATGTTTAGAGCCTGGCAAATCCTGTGCAAGGGACCCCATACCTGCTGGGTGCATTGGCTGTCACCTGGTGCCTTCCAGCTGCCCATGATGCTGGAGTATTCAGGGCTTGGAGGCAACTGGGCTATTCCAGTTTATTCCAGTACTCAGTGGCTTGAGGTGGTGGACACATAATTCTGCTTTACACCTGAGTGCCTGTGTGCATCTCTGAGGCATCCCAGAGCCAGAAGGGAGTTTTCCTCCAAGTTTCCTCCTTCCTTCCTCCAAGTAAGGAGCACTACTTCCTTTGTTGAGAGCAGAGTGATGAACCCTGCAATCACTCATGACATTGCAGCAACTCAAATATTTTCCCCTGAAATTCTGTCTATCCTAGAGATCAATCTAGGTTTGTAACCAGTATTAATATTTACAATCGTTACTTCTGTTATTGCATTGCTTCAGCGTATTGCAAAAATCCATATCCCTCTGCTTACTAAAGATTTTATTCATCAGCTTGACTCTTCTTATTCTAATTATGACTTAATAAAGATAGACCCTTCTAACACAAATCCACATTATTTATCCTTTCTGTGACTGACATGTGTTTTACAGCAATAAAGTCTCATGATTTTTTGCATCAGAATTTCTTTTTAAAAAGGATGCAGTCTAATTCATTGAGCCAAAAATAGACATGCTGCCTTCAGGTTTAGATGTGCTTTACTCTCTGTTCATTGTGAATAATGATCCATGAGGGTAGATTTTTGGAGAGAAAAGTCAAGTGAATTTCATTGTAATGTATTAAGTAATGAGACAGGTAGACTGTCGTGAGCTTAATTAGAAAGTGTGTGTCCGCTTGTTTGCAATTCTGTCCAAAATGAGGTTTGGTTTTCAGTATTTTTATATATATATGCTTTTTCTGCTTTGTGTTTAGTTTGCCTTCCTACCTCAAATGTCCAATAGCTGCTAAGGCTTCATGATTTATATCATTGTCTTGTTGTATCTCTTTTGATAAAGTGGCATAGAGTTGATTCCTTTGTTTTCAGCATGCTCTTTGTCTCTATCAACTTCTGCTGCAAATCAGAGCAATTCATTCTTTCTCAGTCTCTGGTTCCTACAAGGTCTTGTGCTGAAGGCAGGATGTTGTGAGATTTGGAGCTTCATTCATCACAGCAGAGTAGCACCAACAGTTTTGCATCAAAATGGAGAAGATGAGAAAACAGTGAAAAGCTGTAACAGCAGATTTCATACATCAGCCTATTAGCAAAAAATGATTTTCCAATTTTGCACAAAACCAGAGCAACTTTTGTTTGTGTGGAGTCCTGCCAAACCCACATTAACTGTATTTAATTTGATTGCTTGGACTCCAGATGAAAATGCTTTTCAAATAATTAGTTGACCGTAATCATGGAGATCCTGATTCAGAAAAAAAGCCTTGTTGGAGAAAGCATACAGGCATATGCCTGAGATTTGGAGAAGTCGAGGCACATAATAATTTAATTAAGAGCCTTCCTGAGCAAGGTCAGGAATGTTCATAGACGTTGAAGTGATCAGCATTGTCTCAACCTATGCCAAAAATAACACCACTTGCGGTCTACTGATTAATGGTTTTCATGGCTTCCTGTCCTTGGCTTTTTTCTTGAGCAGTCTGACAAAGGTCTCCATGTCTGAGACTTGTTTCACATGTGCTATCAAGTGGCAGTGCCCCTCGTGCAACATGAGCACACACAAAACATGGTTGTAGTTTTGTGTCCTGTTATTGTCCTTTCCCTCTGTAAGAAACTCCTCTCCATGAAGCTTTCCTTATGTTTCTCTACTTGCTCTGCTCTCTGGTGCTCATGGCTCATGTTCTCCAGGGTAGGAAATGGCTGTACAGTGAGGATATCCATTCATCTAGTTGTGTTGGATGAGAAGACCATCTTTTCTCTCTCCTGATCACTGGTAATAAATATTTAGAGGGTTTATCTTTCTTTTCTGCCACAGGTTCTTATGGTCTCTATGCCAGGCAATATTCCCATTCCTGCCATGATGGTATTTCATAGCTCAACTTCAGGTGTGTTCTCAGACTCAGAGGACACATTTACGTCTTGGGCTTGACCAAGTCATGGCTGAGGAGGCTCAGGACCATCTGAAGGATGTAGACCAGGATGCTGTGCTACCTATACCCTTGGTAAAGCCCTCTGCACTGTCAGCACAGTTTTGTGTTGAAATTAAGGTGCTGAAAAACAGGTATACAGAACCATGTGAGTGATTCAAACAAAATACTGTTTTTGTAACAAAGAAGTAGTTATGTACTACACAAATGATCCAGACTTAATAACGAATTGAGAGAAGCTGAAGTTTGAGTATCTTCTATGGTGGAAGTGAACCAGAAATGCTGGGAAAGGCAGATGTTGAAACAAAGATAAAGCCAAGTGCACGAAAACGCATTTTCTTAAAAATAACAACAAAAAAAGGCCTGTCAGAATGATAGTCAGGGTGGCATTTATCTCTCAATGACTAAGTTAAGAACAAAAACATTGAAAAAAGCAAGCAAAAAGGAAAGGTAAGTAGCTGAAGAGACATTTCCACTCAAAAGAGAATAAAAAGTTTTTCCAATTTTTATTTTTTATATTTTGTCAAAATGTTAATCTTCGAAAATTCCCATCTTCCTATAAGCCTGTGCAAAATAATCCTGTCCCAAACAGCTCACCCTTCAAATGTTGCTATGTTTTTCCTCTCTTGGTACACCCATAAAAAGATCTGACAGTGGAAATGTTTCAATAGTGTGTGAGTATTAAAGATAAAGCATCAGAGAACACTGAGGAAATAGAGAAACCCTGGACTGCTTTTTCCAGCACACTCTCATGTTCTTTATTTGCATATTTAGCAGGGTTAAAACTAGGTCAGACTCGTCCTGCCATGGGCTGAAGTTGCGGCTGTGACATTACCCTGGAGCTACCTCTGGCTGCTGTCAGTTTTCAGGGCTGGTATGAGATTCCTGGTGGAGTGGTGAGCCTGATCTTCCTCTTACAGACCATGGCATAAGTTATAGTGACTGCAGCAGTGTAGGACATGATGAAGGATGGAGAAAGCACAGGCCAAGTACCTGCAGATGCAGCAAGAACCAGCAGAAGACTGATCCTGAAGGCATGGCCAGGAAGGAACAGAGGGGTCTGTTATAGGAGCAATGTTTGCCCTTAGGGCAGGAGGCCTGGATTGCAGCAGGGCTCATGGTTTTGGACAATTTCATGCTCCTTTGGACAGTTTCATGCTCCTTTGCCAGAGAGGCAGCCAAAGGCTTTGTCAGTACAGATCTGCTTGTCAACCACCTCCTCTACTATTACTGAAGGGAAAATGGAGCAGATATTCTTCCCCAATGCAAAATAGTGAGCACATCAGCACACAACTTGGTGCCCTTTTTCTTTGAGCATAGGCATTGCTGGCAAAGGACTGAGCCCTAAGCCAGGTGCTCGGTGCCAGCACGTTAACATCAGGGGAGGTGAAACACTTTGAGCTAAAGAGGCAGCAGTGCCTTGGTGAAATCTGTCTCCAGGAGTCGGGGAAGGGTTGTTGCCACCACTGGAGGCAGCCCAGTTTCAGTGAACCTGTGGACCAGAGGGTCCCAGAGGAGTTTCTGAAGACAGGACCAGCCTGGCTGCTGGGAGCAGTTCTTGCAGTTTCGCTGCTCCTTGTCTTCTTGTCACGTTGTCTTACTGGTCTAAGTACCAGCATCCTCTCATGGAAAATGACCTGTGTCGTATTACTCCCTGCACCCAATTACAGCTTTTCTTTATACTACAATAGAATTTGAAGTACAAGCCAAACACCAAAACCTAAAGTTCCTTAGGTTTCTGAAATGAACCCATCTTTACCGGGAAGTGGTTTGGTTTTATTCCTATCACCCAGAACAAAATGGTGGAATTCTTGAATATTGTAACAATAGTAGGATGTTGCAGGAGAGGAAGAGGCAAGGAACACAAAACATGAAAAGAGAGCAATCCAAATGTCTCCCTTGGTTTTGGCCAAGTTGAGCAGCGAAATGAAGGCAGTATATCAGCCAGTACTACTGTGTAAAGAATGCAAGATGCATCTGTCATGCTTCACAGGCTGCAGAAGCTATTATCCTTTGTGAAAGGCAGAATATTTCACTGCAAATATTTGAACCATCCCAGTTCTACTGGATGTTGTTGAAATTGGCTCTTAGGCTTAGTATCTGATCCCTGTGAGCCCCTGGGGAGAGCAGGGACTGGCTCTGCAGAGCCCCACCAAGTAGACACACCATGTTGGGGAGAATACACTGGCTCCAGCCCTGTGCCACATACATTCACTGGAGCAACTGAGGCCAGGTGAGGATGCTGCTGACAGTGGAACCAACTGGGACAACTGATGATGAAGCTCTCTCAGCACTCCAGTCTGGGCCAGGGCCAAGCTGAACAGGAGTGCTGAGACACTTTCCAGCTGGGAGCTGAGCAGTAGCCAACCAAAAGCTGAGGATGCAGCAATTCTCAGGGCCCTCCCAGGCACCTGCAGTGTGTGGTGGCAGCTCAGGACTAGCAAGATGGCTGGCACAGGGGTGGAAGGGAAGGAGAAGAGAGCTGCAAGTTTGCTGTGTTTCATACAAGGGCAGAAGTATCTGGCAGCAATAGATGTGACGGTCCTGAGCAGATTCTCTCTTTGAATGCGCTGGTTTCAGTCTCAGCAACTGGACACCTGCAGTTTATTTTGTGTGCATGCACACACACAGGTGCTTCCCAGTGTCCTCTCAGGATTTTCTGTGCACTAAACACGGGCAGAGACTGACAGAGCTTTTTCTGCCACCAAACAAATTGAATCTAATTGCTTCCTTTAATCAAGATCACCTGTCCTTAGCTAAATGTAGTCTGTTGTGTGCTCCTGGCTCTTGGTACCCCAAGATACAAAGCTGAAGCTTCAAGCAGCTGTTCTGAATCCTCAAGTGCCCTTCCCACTCTGGCAGTCCCTTCTGATAATGTCTGGTTGTTGGACCAACAGGTGGCCTTGAGATGAAGGGTGAGGTGGCTTTTCCAAATTCCTGACTCCTTCAGGTAAGGCTGGTTTTCCCATGTTGTTTGTAGCAATTCAGCCCTTGATGTGGGTGGCTTAGTCTGGGGTTTGGCCATGGGAAGCAGGAGACAAGTTAAGCAGGAGTTCTTTAGGACTGGGCATAAAGGAGGGGAAGTCAGATAGGCTGCCAAAACTTCCAGTGAGTTCAGTGTGCAGCAAGAACTTTGGATGTCCCTGTCACTTGCACTGGTGGCCAAAACAGTAGAACTCTACTGTGGTCCCACTGGGAATGGGAGCACTGGAGGATGCTACAGGCAGTTGGGAATGACAGAGACCCATCAGCACACAACAAAGGCTTCCAGAAGCACAAGGAACCTCTGGTCCTTTTGGATCTGACCTGCAGACCATGTCCCTGGGTGTGCAGGACTAAATCCACTGTTGTGTTGGGGAGGGGGGCAGTGTGTTGGACATTCCCAGGAACATTATAATTGAAATTCTTCATCAAGCACCTGCATGTTTATCTTGGAGAACTTGAAAGAGTTATGAATCTGCTGAGTGTGTATCAGGCTGGGGTGGAGAGCACAAGAACAATCACTGTTGCTGTGGCAGGCAATATATTATGGCTGGCTTGCCAAGTTGGAAAGTGAATGTGATTTGTCTTTGTGTTTGCTTTAGCGAGGGATAAGACTGTTTTGCTTGCTCAGGTGTTTTGAGTCTTTTAACTCTGCCTTTGTCTTGCTGGGTTTGGGAATAGCTTCTAAGTGTTTGTGCATTCCTGCTTCTCAAGCTGGAGGTTATTTGTGTGTTTGCTTGGAATGAAGCAGGCCTGCTGTATGGGATATTACCTCATGCTCTCTTGATTGCTTTGCTGCTGCTGCAGTTTTGGAGGGGAAGTGGCACAAAGAAGCTGAAGTAGCATTTCTGTTTGAGAGGAACGAAGCACAGAAGTGTGCTGTTTATTTAAGAAGCTGTTGCCAGGTTCGTAAAATCAGCTTGGTTTGTGTAGGATGAGAAGCAAGCATTCCATTTCAGGTTAAAGGACTAACAGGCAAGACAGACACCTGAGAGGGAGACAAATAGGTCCAAACAGTGGCATTCAGGAAACCATATGGAGGCAAAAATTTTGGCCTTTCTTCTCAAGCACCTGTCACCCTACTAACATGGCTCTCTACTTCTGGAATAGAATTGCTTTGCATCTGGCCACCTCAGAGCTGGAGCATGGAGCATAAGTCTGTCAGTCCTCATCCATGCAGCCATGCCCTTAGTGTGACATTAATGCCACATGTGCAGCTGGTAATAACTTTCAGGGGAAGAATTATTGACTTTGACACAGACATAGTAAGAATTTTGTAGGAGTTCTCCAGACTTTGTTCCTGCAGGGAAGAGGAACCATTCCGTAATAATTCACCATCTGATTTACCTAGAGATGTCACATAATATTCCCTCTAAATGGCCTTCATGAGCACTGGATGGGTAGAGGCCGTTATTTTTTGTTTCTTAATTCACTGGGAATAATTTATTGGCTGACAGCTGTGCTGGTGACATGACTAGGTGCATCCCTCCGAAACAAGCCCTGACAATCTACCCAGCACCCAATTTGGCTTCACTGCATCTGTGCACTTGTAGTCTCTCTGTTATGCAACCTCTGTGCCTCTACCCACAGTCTGTTGACATTCATTTATTCATTTGATTTCATCTTCACATGCAGCAACTGCTGTCATTTCCATATTATGAAAGGAGGCTGGGAACATGTTGACACAAGGCTTGGACTTGTGTCTATGCTCAGATACCAGATGGGGAAAGTTCTATACTCATCAAGGAAAAGAGGGTATTCAAGGACATCTTCCCTTTGGATGGAGGCTATGTTGGGAGAAATGAGCAGGAATGGGACTTCCATTCCATGAAAGAGGTCAGAATAAATATTTTGTCGTATTTTTACAAAATAAAATTCCAGTTTACATAGGTGTGAAGAGCCATGTTCTGTAGAAAACCCCAAATATTCTGAATATATAAAATGAAAATGAACTTGAAACGCCAAGCAAGAAGTAAATATTGCCAAAGGGCCTGAGATCTGATGTCTCTCAGTGAGAATTAGTAAAAACACTAGAGCTTTAGAACATGGCACTTCTGGCTCTGCCAAAGAGCAAGGAAGCCCCAGAGTCCTCAGAGAAGGCAAATCTTTCAGTCTCTCTTCCCTATGGGTTGGTGCCTAGAAATGTCCTTTGTTGTACAAGGATTATATGACTTATAGTAGGAACACAAAAGAGATTTGGAAGTGATTTTTGAACTGAATTTTTTCGTGTTTGCCCCAGAGCCCTGGGAGAATGGACTAGATAGTTCTTGCTTGAGTTTTTACTGTACTTGTCTGTGTAGCTAGTGCTCTGCTGTTCAGTTCACATTGCCTACATGTTCCTTCCCCATTTTCCATTTGTTTTATCAGCTTGACACAAGAAATACAGTGCAGGTACATTTCTCATCTGTATTAGAGGGTAAATCCGCCCTTTTATTTCTGCCATTTGGAGAGGAGAGTAAAGGTGGACAACCCTTCCACAACAAGGTGAGACCAGCAGATGCCCTTTCATTTCCTGCAGTTATCTGCTGGTTCTAGAGAAATATGGCTCTTGGCTGACAGACAAAAACACAAAAGACTTATTGAATAATATTCTACAGGTGAAAAAGGCTGCAGTGATAAGGGAAAAGAAAAGCTTCCTGGAGGCAAAACAAGGCTTATCTGGAAATACTAACTTTAGTCTTAGAATATCTTCATTCGACCTCCTGTCGCAAACTGGACAAAGCTCTGAAAGGATCTACTATATCTCCTCACAGATAAGAAATCTGCTTCTCTGTAATTTTTATCCAAAGTAGTTATGCTCTAAAAATGTGATGACTGCCTCTGTAGCACTCACCTGCTTCTGTAATGAGATAATTGCAGATACAGGTAATGTGTTTTTAATTCCATGCCATTATTAGATTTCTGGTAGGTAAATATGTAAGAAGTGGTTTAATAAAGCAATTTGAAATTTCCCACAGCAAGTTGCTGGAAGGACATATCAACCACAAGCAAACAGCACAATTTTAATCAATACTTGCAGAATTGCTAGAGAGGAGATGAAGAGGGGAGGTAAAATATGATGGACTGTCCCTTGCTTTGGTGCATTGACAAAAGCACAGGGCTTGGGCTCAGCCTGGGGCATGCACTTCTGCTCTGCTGTTAAGCAAGACCCAGGAGCTGTGGCTTCTAGTCCTCACCCTGCCAGAGACAGTTGTTTTTGAAAACAAGTAACTCTTGTGTCACCATAAAGTGAGACCAAAATTATGCCCTTGCCTCCTGCTGTGGAAAGGCATTGATAAAAAATGTTCTTCTTTGAGCACCTGTTGATGTTGGATGCTGCTGAACTCCCTGTTGGTCTCTGCTAGGCTGACTTAAGGACCAAATCAAGTGCTCAGCAAGTTTTGATATCATCTTCCACATGGAGAAAAAATGTCTATTTCTTAGTCTGACTTGCACCATTTGACATAAAAGATCAGCTACTGGGTTCCTGTACTCCAGGTACCTGGGTTCCTACCTCCAGGTCTAGAGGGTGGTGAGGAGTCCTGTGGTTGTACCTGGTCTCTCCTCTGTGGGGTGAGTAACCTAATCAGGGGAATAAGAGGAACTGTTCCCACATAGGTGGGCACTGCATTAAGAAACTGGCTCTTAGTCCTTCATCCAGTGTGTTTTGTCCACAGCTCTTTTTTTCCACACAAGAATTTTTCCCAGCACTGAAAGCACAAGTGGTTTTTTTTTTTTATTATTATTATTCAATTTCACTGTCCTCATTTGGAAAGGAAGGGATGCAGAACAATGCTGGATCTCCAGCTCCCTGGCACCTCTTTGATTTCCCATATTGTCCAAAACCTCTGTCATCTCAGCCAATAGCACATTCAGCCCTTCAGCCATGCAGGGAGCATCAGCTCTCTCGTTACTCTTCAGGTACTCAGTTCTTTATGCTGTTTTTTTCCTTCCATTTTTATATCTGGCTTACAGCCATATTTTTTGCCTTATGGAAATCCTACCTGGTGTGTTCAGGTCTTAGTAGAAATACATGCTGTTTGCCAAGCAGCCTCTCCAGCTGCTTTCTTTCAGTTCATCTCTTCTTAGAATTCAGCCCCTGACTTTCATACCAGGTAGGACTGCAGCAGCTGAATCCTGCTAGATTCACATGTTAAAGTACTGTATCCCATGTACATAGAAACAATTTTAATAGCCCTGAATATAAAGGGAGTACAGAGTCACCTGCCTAGAATGGGGTTTTGACTCTCCTTAAACACTTAGTGTTACTATCATATTGCTTGTGAATGGATAAACAAATTATTTTAGACCAATATTAGTAAAGAAAGAAGTTCCTTTATTTATGCTTCATGGCTCAAATACAGGATAACAAATTCCCTCTGCCCATTTAATGAATTCTCTCAGGGCAAAAAGGAGAGCTGCCCAGCGATAAAAAATATGACATTTGACTTGGCAAACTGAAAAGTCATGATAAAAAGTGATTAATGTTATTTAAAAATGCAATTACCATTTGGCACAAGGCAGGTTTGGGTCTCCTATGATTGCTGAGGAGATGCAGGCTGGGTATAAAAGGCAGTTGATGCTGCTTGTTCTGGGTAAACTGTAAATGTTTTATGACTTCTCTCACCTTAGCAAAAGTGCAGTGCCAACCTGTCACAGGAGCACACTTAATTGCTCTTTGACAACATTTTCATTGTTGCCTGAATATGCACTGTGGCCCTGCCTTTCACCCCCACCCCTGCCCTCAGAGCTCTTGACATTAAAAGCTATTGATGGATGAGCTTGTTTTGACTAATTTTGAATCCACTTGTACATTACAGGTTTGAAAGTTCAGTGCTGATGTAACCGAGTTCGTGTCCTGAGGGAGAGGAGGATGCTGGCAGAAGGGGAAGGAATTCCAATGGGAAAAACTATTGTAGAACAGAGAAAGGTGGTGAGGAGAGACATCAAGACCCAGCTACTGGTAGGAAAGGATCAGAGGCAGAGCTGAGAATGGAAAATTAAATATGGGGGGCAGAGGGGTGGGGGGGGGCACATATTTGACTTGTCCCTGAAGCTGTACATAGCAGTGGTTTTGTTTTTGTCTGAAAATTGGCTTAGACAAAAAGATGAAACCTGTTTTGCAAGAAAAATACGTGTCACGCATGTAATGGGCTGAAAAACATGATGAACTGGATCTTATGTTCCAGACCATGGAAACTTAGTGGTTTGACATTTTAAAGAAATCATGTCCTCCTTTCCCACCTTTTCCCCTCTGCTCTCCCATGGGAGAAAGGGATTAGCAGACACACATTTCTGACAGACATGGAAAAGGCAGTTTTCAACCTGAGGGAACTGAAAAATATCATAAGACACATGTTGGATTATATAAGGTCAGGTGTTGTATGAGACCGAGCTGATCACTGCCACATGCTGAGGAACCATCCTCTCCAGCAAAGGGTTGTGGGGGGGGATAAGGCAGAGGAAGCTCAGGAGAATTCAAGATTAAATAAAGCAACCTCATGTTGCTTTCAGTATGTCTTCCAGCATGTGAACTCCCTCTCATCACCATTCAGAAGTATTAATATCTGCTTCACTCATTGCATCATATCTGGATGGCTGACAGCANTCCTCCTTGTAGAGTAGAGTGTATCAGGGAAGGTCTGGATCCAAGTGGCTCACAAATTGGGGAATGATGCTGCCACTGCCAGCCCTGGGGGGTCCTCAGCCCATTGCCCCACACAGAAAACATCCCTCCTACCTGAGGTGAGGGACCATCATGGGCTGTAGTGATGCTACCAGGGCTCCATGATCGCTGCTTGGCACAGGAATATGAGTTTGCAGCAGCACATAAGCAGTGAAAATAATATTCCCTACATTGTATCTAACTGCCTAGGGCTTCAAGCACTAGCAAAAGGCTCATTACAAAGTGAGAACTGAGGTGGGCAGCTGAAACGGCATTTAGCTGCCAATTCTCTCCTGTTCCTTCATCCTGCCTTTTCTCCTGAATTCGCTGCAGCATGGGAGCCCATTCTCTTGCACTGAGCCCCCTTCAAGACTTCAGTGGAACATCCAGATGGAGCAATCTGAGGTCTTTAAAAAATGGTATTTTAGATGTCTAATTATCATGAGGTGACTAATAGCTAATGCTTCTGGGCAGAGCTGTACCTCCAATACCCAGTCATCACTATATTTGCTAAAAGTGAGGAGGAAAAAAAAGATAAATTTTGCCTGTGCTGGAACTTTTTCCAGGTCAAGTCTCTTCTTATTTCACTGTTAATCTTGAAGCATTACATAAAGTTCAGGGCTGTGAAAAACTNTCCATGCTTGCAAGATTATAATGGTAATTTGTAAGTCTTTGCTCAAAGTGCTGCCACCAAGACTGTTGTACAAGAAAATCTGATCGCTGAAATCTAAGTCTTTGATAAATCACTTCATTGCTGACCTAATGAGTTCTTCATGACAAGAAGATTTCTGCAGTGGCTCATTCAACAAGCTATTTTCTATTTTCTATACTGGTGATAAGGACTGAAGAAATGGTTGCACACAGAACAACGAGGAGGTATGGTACTTTGCAGAGATTAATTGGCAATTTGATTGTTCTCACTGTCAAACACCAGATGTTCTCCCTTTAGTAAAAAAATTAAAATAAAATAATGTCGCTTAATTTAGATTTACTTCATTAGCTGCTGATGTCACTGCATTCCACTTTATTCAAATAATTGGTAAGATTAATATCTTTCCTTCCCAAGAAACTCATTTTCTCTTTGAATNTCTAATTATCATGAGGTGACTAATAGCTAATGCTTCTGGGCAGAGCTGTACCTCCAATACCCAGTCATCACTATATTTGCTAAAAGTGAGGAGGAAAAAAAAGATAAATTTTGCCTGTGCTGGAACTTTTTCCAGGTCAAGTCTCTTCTTATTTCACTGTTAATCTTGAAGCATTACATAAAGTTCAGGGCTGTGAAAAACTTCTGCAAGTTGGATCTGAGTTAATTAAAAGAAAACTTTTCCTCTCTGGAGACTCCATGTCAACATGAGCAGGACAGACCCATCTCATGGGATCCTCCCAAGGAGACATCTCACAACACTGGCTGCTGTGTGATGTAGTGGGGGCTTGTGATCCCTCCTTTGGGGAGGATGCAACGAGCTCCTGCAGAATCCCTGCAAAGCCCCAGCAGGCTCTACTGAAATAAAAGGTAAAAAGCACTAGTTTAAGGCAAACCATACAATTTTACACTGACACCAGCCCTCTGCAGTGAAATTTAAAGTTGTTGTTCAAGGTGAGCACTCGGGGTGTCTGGAGCATCAAGGCTGAATTGCCCACCAGCTGCAGCTTTTTTGCTGAGGTGTTTGACTTAACAACAGTGGAGGCTTCTTTTGTATTCTCCATACTCCTGGCCTTGATTGCTGAACCCACAGTCTCCACCAGAAGCAGACATTGCTTTAGCTTTCTCTGCCTTTTGGAGCTATATTTTTGTGTGTCTTTTTTATCTTTTCTTCCCAGCAAAATTCCCATGTTGAGCACGTGGTTAAGATTCGGCGTCTCAGTAACATTTTGGTTTTCCTTTTCCTCCCAGGAATTTCCTTTGCTGCACAAAGACCTTTAATTCTCTGTGGATGCCTTCAGCAGCCTCCTTCAGGGCTCAGAGGAAGAAGAATGAGGTCGTGTCCACGTCCATTATCCATCATCCTCTCCATCATCCTCCTGGGGCAGCAGTCACCTCTGTTTCTATAGCACCTATAGGAGCTACAGATCAGGAACTGTGCAAAGGCTGCAGAGAACGTGTAAGCAAGGAGGAGGCAAACCCTCCAGGCCACTGTAATTCAACATTGCTCCATTGACTTGTGACCCCCAGGCATGCTAACAAATTGTCTGTGTCAGAAGCAATAAGTGATGTGAAAATAGAAGATCACTGTGTGTCATTTAAAATCATGAAGGGTTTAAAATATTTGCCAGGTTTCAGCCAGTTTGCACAGAATGACTTTTTGCAGATAATGGACATGTGCTTGGATGTAAAATCTTCCTAAGAGGCACCATTTTAGGAAGCTCATTCCATAAAGGAATCTCAAAACCAGACTCATTTTGCCACACTGGCACTTTCATTGGTACGTGAACTGTGAGTTTTAAACAGTGGTCTCAAGAAAACTTTTTTTTTTCAGGCAAAGTTCAGGCTGCTGGATAGTTGGGGGTTTTTTCAATAGCGAAAACCAGGCTAACCAAGTTCACACCAGGAGACAGGGATTTAATTCAGGTATTTGTTTTACTTTCTTTCTGGGCTGACTTAATTTCTTTCCTGTTTAACCCTTTGCTGACTGAAGCAGTGGTAATCAATTCTTGACACCTGCATGTTCTTAATTATAGGTTGGCATCTGGTTGTAGGAGCACTGTATCTGTTGTAATAAGTAGGAGAAGAAAGATGTGTGACATTTTTGGGAGGGGAGGTGCGTGCGTGGTGAAAATTAGGCAACTAGTTGAGTTCCCTCTTGACAGCCACGGACGTGCGTTATCTGCCATCTCCTCATGCCTGTGTTGAGCTATCAACAGCTGTGATATCACAGCTGTCAGCTCACAACCTTGCAACTTATGATTAACAGGATTTCCTCTTCAGTTATTAAATTAACAACAAGAGATACTCTGTGGAAAGCAACAGAATCCGTGACAATTGAATGTTCTGTTTCCCTGAGATACATCTCTGCTTATTTTCTGGCAAAAGGCATTAAGCACCACATTTTTAATAGCTGTAGGCAGCCAGAGCTTTATGGGCTGCAGCTCACCAAAGGTGAACAGGGTGAGCTCTCTTGATTTCAAGGCAGACTGAGACCTTGGCTCTGTTTTAGCTGTTTAGTGTTTTGTCTCTGATGGGACCTGGAGTCTGCCAGGGCTCTGGGGTGGACGTGCTGGGACTTCCTGTAAACTGAGTACACTAAGGACATCAAAGGAGCTTTGAATTATTAAACTGGCCTAACGTTGGGTGTCTAGAACATGCACTAAATAAGACAACTTCTGAAAAGGATAAGTTTAGATCTGATAAATAAATAAAAGGGTTCAGAAACCAATTTCTCCTCAACCTTATGTACCCTTGTCTGGACAGATGTCACCCTTATGTTAAGCTTTGCCTATCATCTTCTTGTGGACTCCGGACAGCTCCACACAATCCTTCTGATTCCCTGATGCACTGTCCTTCCCACCATGACCCATGAAAGTGGCAGGCATCATCTTCCCACTGCTTTGAGGGCAGCACCAATCCAGCTTGCCATATCCAACCCCTCTGTCCAGGTGGTGTGCAGACTGGGTGCCTGGCAGCCACCACATGCCTTCTCCCCACCTACAAGGGGCATGACAGTTGTCACTAGTCTTTTTATGAGGGCATGGATCCCATCATAAGCAGTGGGATTATTCCCATGTATTTCCCCATGTGTGTTGAACTTGCTTGTGACAGTAGTTGTTGCCAAGAACACCTCTGTCTCCTGCAATTACACTATGTAAGAATCACCATGGTAGAATAGCAACCAAGAAGCCAACCAGTTCTTTCTCAGCCATTCCTTGGTGTAAACTCCAAGGCAGCCCTTTTTTATCTAGGAACTTGGAAACATGATGGAGCTCATGGCTGCATGTTTTGGAGTCCCCAAACATGGGAAGTTCTTTGTCTTGCCCCAGTGGGCTTGTAGGATCTGTAGCAATTCCTTTTCTTCTGTTTCCTATCTGGAAAAGGAAATCACTGCTCTGCCTTTGCTAGAAAGATGCTGGGTGAGCTGGGTCAGAATCTCTGCCTAAGCCAGCTGGGCCAGTTCTAAATGATCAAGTAAAACTGAAATCTGGCATTTTCTGGTCTAGCTCCAGTGTGAATGACTGTTTGTCTATCTATCAATGTGCATGTGTGTGTTTTTCCGTCCATCTATCTTGTTCTGTGGCCAACTGCACATATATATATAAACTGCATATATATATAAATCCCTCTGCAACTCCGGACATTTAATCTTTTTTCCTGGTATTTTTTGTGTAAATCTGACAAATAAATAGTGAAATCTTTCATTTACTCACTGCTGTAATCAACTGGTTATAAGACAAAATGAAAAAGTTATTTATATTTTTTTTTTCAGAGAATAATTCTTTTCTCTCCTTCCATGTGGCAGAAAAAATGCTTTGGTAATGTAGGAGCTTGGATTTTCCTTTGAAAGTGCCTCTAGTCAACTTACAAGATGAATGTGGTTCACTTGCATTAAAAAAATGTTTTATAACCTTTCTATACATTGAAAATTATGTGTGACATGTAAATAATGTGGAGTAAAAAATGCATCCATTAACATTTGCAAAAGAAATAACAAAGGAAAATGATGTTGCAAGTCATTTTTCACCTGACCTGGGGCTTTGCAGTTCATCAGTCTGCTTAGTGGTCCTCTCCTGCTTTCCAGCTCCAGCTTATTTCAGCCCAATGTGCCTCAGTGAACAGCTGTGCACTGCAAATTCTTAGATTAATACTAAATAGGGTGTTTCCACTGAAGCTATACTTATTTAAGCACTAGAGTCAGAATTCTTCAGTATCTCAGCTGGCACTTCAGGGACCTTGATGTGCCCATGCTCATGCCCTTGGCCAGGCTGGTAGGTCCTCTTGGAAGTCAAGGAACTCATATTTACTCTTCAGGAAATTTTCTTCATCTTTATAAACTAGAATTGACTGCCAATTTGATTCCTTCGGTGTTATGTATTTTGGATCTCATATATATACTTTTTTTCCCCCTAAAAATTGCTTTTCCATTAAGACTGAAGCAAACATTTCCCACAAATGCTTTGTCTTTCATCCGTTTTCTCTTACCTTGAGAAATGCTCATCTTTGTGTGCTTGTTTACTCCTAAGATGAAAAAGTACCTTTTCTTCCTAGTCACCGTGTACGAAGCTACAATAAAAATGAGGCATATAAGCCATCAGAGACATAGCTACAGGCAAGAAGGAAAGTGGGCTTAGTGACCTTGATGTGCATGCTGGAGTTGTTATGGCAACAGGCAAGTGAAATCACTGTTGCTAAGGCTCAGAGAAATAAAGCAATCGCAGTCACTTAATGGTCATTATTCTCCAGTAACTTAATTTTGAGTTTGCTGCAAGCTGAACTGCAAAGTGAGTCAGCAAACCATCCCAAATACTTAGGAGAAATATGAATGAGAGGGGTTTTCTTTGTATTCCCCTTTCCCTGAGCCCCTCCAGTGGCACAGTCAGGAGCAGCCACAGAGGTTTTGGAGATAATTCCCAGTGGCTTTTAGGAGCCATGTTGTGACACAGAGTGCAGCCTTGGAGCAGGAGCAGTGTATGTATGTGCTGACCCCCTGGAAGAGCAGGAGACACCATTTCCTTTTTTTTTTTTTTTTTGTCTAAGGACAGTGATTTTCAGCTTCTATTTAAGAACAACAATGCTAGAAAGCTTGGCTATTTTCCTCCTATTGATTTTTTTGCTTGATGTAAAAGATGAGAGAGGCCTTATTTTATTCTTGCTTGACCAAAACTGACTAGACCAGGATTGGCTAATTCTCTCAGATGTGTGAGAACAGGACTGAAGTGGAGTTAGACCAGGCAAAAATAATTCATTTTACTGGTGATTTTAAAAGACCTTTTTAAAGAATTCTAGCATGATAAATATTAGAGTTCAATCTTTTGGCATGAATTTTGTAAACCTTAAACTGGTTTCAGAGGTTTAGAAGAATAGAATATTGTAAGACTTCAAAAACAGAACAAGTGTACAAACACCAATGCCACTTTTCATTGAAAATGGCAAAAAAGAGAGCCATAAAAAATCTTGATCCAGTAACATTCACAGAAATTGAATGCACACAGTGGGAAACTACTCAAATTGCATTTTGCTGTGAAAATGAATATCACCATATGTTTGGAAAATCTCTGTTTCTGAATTCTTTTATAAACTAAATCCAAAAAGAGGGAGACCCTTTCCCTAAAATGAATCCACAAATGCCTTATTACAGACACCCCACCAAATCCCTCCAAAATGCCATTGCAGGCTCTAGTGTCCTGTTCCCTGCTCACGAATTAGTGAAGATTTTTCCAAAAGCTAATTGCAAACCCCTTTTGATTCCCAGCTAATTTCCAACAAGGCCAGATGTGAATTTGCAGCTCAGGCCTCAATATTGTTCCAGAAAAAGCAGTGGCATTAGCAGCTGAAAGCAGTCATTGCGTGTTTGTTCCCATAGCAGACTGATTGCTCATCAAGCGGAGCAGAGCCCTGCACAGGCTGAGCTGGATCACAGCTCTATACATATGTATTCCTTCTTGAAAATGGACACAATCAGGCCATTCATGCATCCTGCCAAGATGAGTCTTGGTTGCAGATGCCCAGGGTGATTACAAGGAAGATTTGCTCCTGTGTCTGTATATGCTGGCATTTACCAGGATGGTCTCCATTGAAATCAGTAGTATTTTATTGAAACGTAGATGGAATTGGAATCAATCCTGAGGATGAAAACCAATCCTGTGGAGGACATATGGATTGCTGCTCCCAAATTCATGGAGCTCTGAAATTGTGCGTGGCCCGTTCCTGTGATACTTGGCTGCAGGGATGGGGGTGAGTGCTTGGGCTCACTCCTGTCCTCTGGCATCGCTGCTGGCTCAGCACTGAGCAGGGGCCTTTGGCTGTGCAGCTGCATTTACTCGAGGTTGTTCTGCCATGGAAGAGACATTATTGCAGAATTGCTCTTCTAGGGTAGTTCTGTCAAAGCTGCACATTTGGCATGAACCTACTTCTGCCTCAGCCCCAAGCAAGCTGGCTGGGGTGGAGGAAGGTGCTGCTTTCCTCTCACCTGCCAAGGAGGATGCTCTGGGCTCTGGGCTGATCCACCTACTGACCCTGTGACAGCATCTCCCCCAGCACCCCCTGAGCTGGGGACCAGTGGGCTGGAAAATCCTGTAGTCATGCTGCCCAAGTCCAAGGAAAGTGCATATGGAGTCATGAGGATATTTGTGAGGTGCCACAGGCACTACCTGAGAAGCTCCTATAATACAGAAAGATAAGGGCATCAGTATTACCATTTTCTTTCAGAGCTTTATATCTTATTTGATGCCATAGTCTGCAGAGCCTTTCTCTGGTGTGCTAAGGGCTTTACTGGAATATGGTGTAGAGACTTCAGCACCTCTTGTCTACCCTATATAGCTGATTTTGGAGTAATCCACTTAGTAACATAGGTTGCTAAGGCTCCTCTTGTATGCAGTATATTTTCATTTGTTTTTCTTAAACTCAGACCAACTGAATGTTGGCAGGGCCTCCAGCAACTAAGTGTAATTAAAGTATTCATTAAAAAATTTTTGATCATCAAATTAGATTATTATTGAGAATGTTGTTGCTACCCAGCCAAGCAGATGATGAAGCAAAGCTTTGCATGAATATTGAAAATAGCAAAAGCAGTGGCGGAAATTGCCATTCTCCTTGACATGAAGTGGAGTACATTCCTACTCACACAGGAGTTTTCAGTTAAATCAGCAGAAGGTGAAGAGCTGCAAGAAATTTGCCCCATCAGTGTGTTGCTGAATGGTTCACACTTGTGATGCCTTGGAGTGACACGTGCATGTTTTTATTAACTATACCATTATGTATGCAAATATGAGTGTCTGAAATGGCCCATGAAGGTGTCAGTTTGAAAAGAAAACCTTTTTTTTTTTGTTTCTCTTTGAGGAAATGGAAATGTATGTCATCTGAACTCCTGACTTGATGAATTTTCTATTTTATTCTTTTCATCTTTGAAAAACCCTTTCCCTCTTACTTCCCTATGCATCTTTCAGCAAGATATCCCCAGCCAATGCGCCTGTATGTAGCAGGGACTCTATTTTCCTGATCAATGGCATCAGAACTGCAGTGTTTGAAGATTTATGACATTCTTTGATTTAGTGAGGTTTTTTAATAATGTATTGTGCTTGAGACCTACCTCTGTGATTGAAATGTCACTTGGAGTCAGTGTGGCCACTTCTTGGGAGAGCAGAAGCAAGAAAGGTCAAATTTAAAAAAAAGAAACAAACAACAAAACGGCGATGTCCAACTGCTTAGGAAAAGTTGGAGGTGTCTATAAGTAGTTGTTTGAACATCCACAGCCTCTCATCACCTTTCCTAATGCATTGCCATCTGTTGCAGCTCGAAGCCACTAGCAAATTTTACCTTATAATTCCAAACATTGTGATGTATAGAGGGTACAAATATTTTTGTACATGCTTATAATGAGATGGTTATTTCTTGCAGCTCTTAACTCTAAATATAAAAGGAAAAAGCCAAAAGGTAGAAAAAAGGGCCTATCTTTTCACTGTTATATGCTGTGAGTGTAACAACATCACAGGTCCAAGCTATGAAGGAAAGCCAATGGAAGTGGCAGGAGTTCATCCACAGTCTCCTGGATTCATTTGACTTTTGCAAGGATTTTGGCCTTGTTCCTTGAAAAATAGAGTTTGATTGCAACAAAGCAGTTTCCCTTTGAATATATTTGGGCAACAGCTACTAAAGCTGCTGTGCCTTTAGCTGGCATAACAACCTGTCTGAAGAAACAGTTTATGTTGTGAGTTCTGAGCTGTCTGTTCGTGCACATTTAATCAACAGCCTTGTTCAGTACCTCACTGCTTTGGTTGTTGGCATTGTTTTTGCTGTGTCAGGTGCTAAAAAGGATAGCAGGGGCAAATACAGATTTAATTTTAAAGCTGCAATTTGTCTTGAAGTAGTAGAAGAATCCTTATGAATCAAAATGTTTGTAATTTCTGATCATCAGTAACTGCGAACACTTTTTTTTTTTCCTGAAATCTCAATAAATAGTGTCCTGTAAAAGGCTCTTGTGGAAAGCTTGTAGCACTTGGGAGTAGTTCAGCTGTCTTGTTGGTGCTATTTGCCAGAAATTGTCTGGGTTCTTTCACTTGTTTGCCAGTTGTTTTGGATTGCAAGTGGTGCAAGACATAAAAATGGCATAAAAGATTTTTCTTATTTATTTAATGCCTTTGATTAGGGAAAAATGATGGGTTTGCTCCCAAAAGCAGCATTTTGGGAACAAACTCTCTGTTTATCTATTTAATAATAAGCATGCTCTAGCCCCTGATCTTCACCTCTGATTGAAAGCGTCTCTGACTGGGAAGGGAGATGTGGTCTATCCCTCCCACTGCACAGTTCAGTCTAAGGCTTGAAATAGTCGTAGAGGAACGTCAATTCATACAAACCATCATAAGTCCCAGAGGGTAACTTGTCTCTCTCTGTTTGTAAACAAGTGCAGATTTTACAAGAAAGATTAATGAAAGAGATGTATTCTTTTATATGCAAATAAAATAATAAGAAGAATTTCGGAAAAAATTCTTTGCTCTGAGGGTAATGAGGCACAGGAGAAGGTTGTCCAGAGAAGCTGTAGAAGCCCTATCCCTGCAAGTGCTCAAGGCCAGGTTGGACAGGGCCCTGAGAATCCTGGTCTAGTGGAAGGTGTCCTTGCTCATTGGAGTGGAATGAGATGAGCTTTAAGATCTCCTCCAAACCACACCATTCTACTATGCTATGATAATAGAAGATGGAGAATGCAGAGGTGCTGGGTTTCCGCAGAACTAGTAAAATTTGCACTATAAGCAATGTCCCAAGGAGTGCTTTTGATGGGAAGGTTTAAACCAAGAGGGAATGGAGAATTGCCTCCTGTGCCTTTGGGTAGAGTGAGAGTAAGACAGCAAATCTTCTTTCCCTCTTCACAAAACACATGGGGAGGATGTCCCTGAAAATGTCATGTGGAAGGAAGGGACAATTCATCTCCACTGAAAGTGTAGTGCATTGGTCACGAGACCTCGATTGAGCCTTACAGCACACAAAGGCTCTGGGGGCTCCCAGAATCTCAGAACACTTGAATACTGCAGTTATGATGTTAAAATAAATAACCTAAAAATTGCTGCTCTGCTTCTATACCCTTCCCTCAGCTGACTGCTTGTTAGCCTCAGACCCTGGCTGCTTTGGAGAACTGTCCAAAGAAAAATGTTTGCAGTGTGGGCAATCATGTTGGCAGTCAGTAATCAATCAGCTCCCTTGAGCAAACACAGAGAGCCAGCCATTGATTACTTCCAGCTCTGCTAACGATTGCAGCACCAACAGGGCCCAGGGCTATAAATGGACTAAAAATTCATAGTTCTATTTGGATCTGGTCACCTTTCATCCTACTCAGAAAATTAAAAATAAATGAGTTTTTTAGTACTAGGATGCTTATGAAATCAACCTGCTTTTGTTCAATCCATAAGCTCTCTCTGGTGAATAACTTGCTGAGTGCAAAGAAAAGCTCCTGATGCTGTTTTCATGTTCCTCTGCAACTATTCTGCTGCTGCCTTCTGCATCTGTGCCAAATATGTCCAGTGCTTTGAGGAGGTGAAAGAGCAGATTTATGTTTAACTGGTGTCAGATTTGATTGGGGAAGGAGATACTAATGACCCTATGAGATCAGAGTCTGTACTCTCTGACGGTGTGTGCCAGGTTAATGCATGGCATGGTTACACTGGAAGCACTTTGCGAAGTTCAAGGGAAATGTTCCGAGGGAAGGAATACCTCTGGGAGGTTTTCTTTGAAAGTCTGAAAACACTCATCTTCCCAATTTCTTTCTGCCTATCCATGCTGTGGAATGGTGATATACTCAGCTGCAAGAGACGGGAATATGCTCCGTTCCATTAAGTGAGAAAAAGGACTGAAGTTTTCAAGGGAGGCAAAATATATTAATTTTGTTATATTTGTCAATTTGCTGACAATTTTTCCAAAAGTTCTACTGTAACTATGCCTGCTTTGTGTGGCAATAGCAATATGGAGATAAAGCAGCTTTATAGGACTGCATGTATCTTCCTGAACGATAAAATTACTTGCTTTTTAAATTGTTTCCAATACCTAAAATGACACAATTGGATTGAAGACAAACATGAAGTAAATTTCTCAACTTGCATTAAGTTTAATTCTGAATAGAGTGCCTGCTCAAAGCAGATATATCTTCACTGCACAGTAGTCTGGGTAGTGGATCTAATCTCTTTCTCCTCTAAATGTAAAATAATTCCCTCTCTAGCTCAGGTACCAACCTGCAGGATGGTTACTCACCACAGGAAATCCCACCTCATATTGGCTCATACTGGAACACTCCAGTGTGGCTGAAGCACCTCAGTTCTGAGAGCAGCAAGATACCCCACCCTAAGTCTCCTTCTCTCCCCTCCCCACAAATTCCTGGTTCCTTTCCTCCATGGCTGTTTTGATTTGTGGCCTCTTGTTAGCTGGCATCGTTTTTACAGAATGAGTCCTTAAATTCACTTTTGCAGTTTTGTATCATCTGTTGGTTACAGCTGAGTTGATACATCTTTTCCTAAGGTAAAGTCAAAACGCTCCTCAGGGTTGCTTCAGTTAACAAGGTGTATTAGCACTGACATCCCAATGACTAAGTGCAGCCAGAGTTTAACTGATTGAATTGAAATATCTTAAGGCAAAAGAATTATTCAGGGTAAAACCAAATCCGCTGTCACTTTGACCAATAGTTTATAGGTTTTGAATGCAAAATTAACTTATCAAAGAGCTTGCCAGCATCCAGACTTTTAACATCTTTAGATACTTTATAATTTTGAAACATTTCATTGGCGTACAAGAGGTAGCACAACTCTTATATCAAATGAGACTTAAATTCTACATGCTCAGGGAGTGGTTCTGCCCTTCTTATTAAGGCTGGATAGTGACTTATTCCTCTAAGATTACAATGCTACTCGGCCAGAGAAAAGGAGCAAAAACCAGATCAAGAAGAAAAGTGAAAATAATAGCCTTTTCTGTACCTTGAAGTAAGCCAGAGGATTTAGGAAACCATTGTTACGTTATAAGTGCTTTATGTCTCTGGACTTTTCAATGCAAAAGGTTTCACTGTGTTAACACTGGGGGGATTTAAATGTAAGTCATCCTCAGTGCAGACTGTAAATATACACAGGGCTGGTGTTAGAGGATGCATTGGAGAAAAATACAGCAAAACACCAAATACGTGAAATATGCTATTGAGGTAATAAGCAAAATGCCAGAGTGAGGACATAGGGCCGGGGACACAGGAACCTCTGCTCTCCTCCTCTGGCCCACCTAAGGAGGTGTACAGCTTCGTGCTCTGTTAGATGAATTTGGTACCTCAGTTTCTTGGCCTCTGAAGCAGTGGGTGTGCAGGTCTGGGAGATGTCTGACTTTGGCTACTCTGTTGGGTTGAAATGTATTTCAAACTGTGCTGTTTCAGCTAAGACCTCATTGCTGAAGCAGATCTCAGGCACTTCTGCACCTGAGAGTCAATCTGCATTTTTCCTGCTGCATCAGCTGTTCTGGTAGGAGCTGCTTCCTCTCCCTGTGCAACTTGTGTCTCTCTTTAAAAATATCACATTTCTGCTGGGTGCTAACTTGCAAGATTTTGCTGTCCTGTTGTGTAGCTGTGACATGGCACAGTGGTTGTCCTATGAGATAAACCAGCAGTCAGTGTGTGCCGTGGAGGACATAGAAACTGATCATGTTGTCTTTAAAAACTACTAACACCTTGTCTCAGTCAGTGAGGGAATAGTTACATCACTGTGCTGGGAAAAAGAAAACCCTGTGCCAATAATATTGCAGTTATTTTCTTTGTCACGTTTTAAAGCACATCTTTAGCAGCACCTTCAGGGTTCATACACACCTTCTAAAGGAGCTTTTCTCCTTGGCTGCTCTTCCCCTGGTCATGGGAGTTGTGTAATACCCTATCAAGGAATTATCTGCATGATAAGAGGGAAGATGGCTTCTTTTGGGCACTAGCATACCTCTGGTGCAGTCCTAGAAGAATAAAACTGTGGCTATAATTTCATGCATGAATATCCCTGGATATGGGGGAACAAGAGACTCCCGCTGCTACACATAAGCTCTTACTACCTGAACCATCTTGCTCTATGACAGCACTAAAAAGCAAGGGGGGCACTGCTCTCAACGGGCAATTTATCCCTTGATGATGGAGGGCTTTTTTGATGAAGGCAAAAAACCTGATTATTACAGTCATTCTTTAGCTGTAGCTTGAGTTTTATGCTAAAGAGGTTAGTCTGGTGTTCTATGGCTGGCTACTTTATCTTTTAATTAAATGCCCATCAAACCTCTTTGATCTGAGCAACAAAAGCTCATAAAATGCAGAGTCACTGCTCTGCCCAGGTAACTCTCAGTAATCCAGATTGTCTCATCCTGCAGTGTGGAGGTAATTTGAACTGAGCTGTGCGTTGCTGTTGGGCTCCTGTCTCTGCTGAACTTGTTGATTTGCATTCTGAGAGTATCTACCAGGAGATAATGGGATTTGTGAGGAAAGTTGATTTTACCTTGTTATCCAGTGAGGGAATAACGTCATCCTCCGAAGGACAGGCAACACAGTATGGTAATTACTCAGGAAGGTGGAAGATAGCAGGGAAGGGGGGAGGCACAGCTGCTTAGCCTGACCAGCTCCAGATTGTTCCCTGTTATAGAAATGCCATCACAGAATTTCTTTAAGCAATTCCCTGAGGCTAGAAAATGAGAGAAAATAAACCTTCAATCCTCGGCTGCAAAAATGATGAGCACAATTGCAGGAAATCATGAAAAGCTGTGACTTCATGAGATAAAATTCAGATAGCTTTGGTTTTCTTTTGAGTGCATTTTTTGAGGATTTTGTACTCCTAGATCTAAATCTAAAGTTTCTTCTGACACCCTAAAAAGCAGGAAATTTTATTTTCTCTTGAAGTTAAACATTTTTGTTGTGATCAGCTGAACTGAAAAACACAAGAACCTCAAATAACTCTTGGTACATAATAAAATGTTTGCTAGACCTCATCATCCCATGGCATCTTATGTCTATTCAGTGGCATCTTTCCAGCTTTGGGCACTTTAGCTTATTACAGTGGTTCCTGGTTTGGAGGTCATGGATCCTCTGTTAATGCACCTCATGAAGTGTTTTCTTTGAGCTTCTTTCCCCTCACATGTGTGTGTCTGCTTTGTACATCTCTGTGGGATGTTCCTGAGAAACTCATGTACTCTAGAGGAGGCCCTGGGAACCAAGTAAAAAAGCAGAAAGGAGGAGTGGAGTAATAAGGGAATGTGGAGTAATAGGAAACCAGCCACTGCTCAACAGGGTCCTGGACAGTGGACATCAGGGTTGAGAAGTTCCCAGAAGCCACG
>VYZS01052354.1:6545-28759 GCA_013400695.1 Neodrepanis coruscans | reverse complement strand
TCGTATTTGGGCTTTTGAAAGCCCTGAGTAGATGCACTTTTGCAAAGTATTGTATGAGCGAATTTGCAGAAGGGAGAATGAGGCACTCTGCCTGGAAAGGGTGTATGTGAAGGGGATCTTAGAAAGGGCTTTGGAGCCACGAGGAGGGGATCATTTTCAGTGCTTTTATCCTTGTTTTTTCCTAAAAAAAGGCAAACTTCATGCTATTTTTACTGCAGTGGAACCACCTGACCCATCACCTTCCCCTTAAATGATAAGACTTCCAGGGGTCTGAGCTGTGACTAATTCCTCATCAGTAATTAGTCGTCAGTACAAACAGTATCAGTGGCTTCTGTTTTGGCATCTGCCCATCATGCTGCTTTATCAATCACCAAGCCCTCTGATAGTGTGGAAAGATATTAAAGCTCAAGGAAGACAGCAAATGTCATCATGTATTTTCCCATGCAGGTGGGGCAATAGCAGAGCCAGCTGCCAATGCACACAAGGGAAGGCTCTGTATCCAAATGCACCTGCAAGTGCATGCACTGGAGCCAAGGAGACCTCAGGATGGGATCTGGGAGAAAAGACAAATTCCCCATGGAACCCTCTGTGGGTCATACCCCTCATCTATTGGTTGAACTGATTCGAGTATTTGGAGCAGGTAACTACATGTGGCTTTACTAATTATGCTTTATAAAAGGAATTCTTGTTGCCATGAGTGTTGCATCTATAACTCACTGTAGAACTTCTCTCAAATTCTTCTTTTCCTAAATGCTCTGTCCACTAGTACAACTACATGATGTTTCCAGGGTGGGAGAAACAGAGCTCCTTTGAGGACACCTGCCTTTATCTGCAGATGGCAGAAGGAGCCTTTTGATAACTTATTTAGGCCTTCCATGCCTGACTTTGGGGTGCCCAAAGGAAGGTGAGATGAGTGTCAACCAATCAATGAAAATGTACTGCAGCCAGTCTGCCTCCCGTCCTCACTTCTGGCACATCTACTACTGCAAAGGAGTTCTTTACATGACTAACCTGTCCCCTGAAACAGGCACTTTAGTGCAAACAGTTCTATAGTGCATGATCAACACAGCCTTATCGAAGGGAAAACTTATCCAGGATGGAGGGTTTTTTGCAGACTTAACTAGTCAAAGGTGGCTGGCTGTTTTAAGAAGTTGGCTTATCATTGCATACCATGAACACTTAATTTTATTAAGAAAAATCCCTCAGTTGTAGATACTACTGATTTATAAACGAACTGGCCTCAGAGGAGGAGGAGGGTCTTATTTTTCTGTCTGGAAGCATCTTGGTAAATGCAGTGCAATTCAAAAGGTCATAAATCCCCAAACTCAAACACTGCCTGACAGGCCTGACTGGAAAGAGGTGCTCCCATCCCCAGTTTCTCAGGAGCCTGCTGGATTCTCTATGAGCTTTGCTATGAAAAACAACATAATAACATAACACCATTTGTATTTAAAAGATGCATTTTGGAATGAAGCCCAGGAAATCCCCATGCTCCCCTAGTCAAATGCTTGTCCACCTTTTCACAGATCCTGTGCTCTGTGAAAATGCCTGCAATTTTGTTGTTGTTTATCTTAACGCCTTCCTTTTCTAATTAGGGCTGTACTGTGCAACTTTCAGTCTGTCATGTTGTGAGATCCAACTGAGATGCTGTGTTACATTGCACAGGCGTTGGCTGCAGCAGGCAGAGGCAGGTGATGGAATTGTTTTAGAGGTTCTGCTCTGAGTAGCAGTGAGGTTTTAATTGCAATTAGCTGACACAGTGCCTGCTGCAATTTGACCTGGTCTAAGCAGAGCAGCCAGCATGATGTCAACTAACTCAGCTCTTCACACATGACCATTCTAATGAAGACCAGCCCTTTGGTGGACATCTGTCATGATACTCTCCATCCTTCTCTCCTGCTCTCTCTTACATGCTGTAAAGCACAAAATCATCGTAAATGAAGCATGAATAGAGATATTTGCTTACTGGTCTGGCTTTTGCAAGGCTCAGGACTCTTGGGCTGTGCTTGTTAAAGAGCTGAACTCATTAGTGTGAGGGTTAAGCTTTGAACTGGACTCCACATCCAGTGAGGATGGGGCTGATTCTCCTCTCCAGTTATTCCCAGAGAGAACATGTTCTGTCAAATAGGACATTGACTGAAAATGTGGAGATCCCTGATGGCCTGAGGTGCAATATTCCTCTGGTATTGCCCTGGCAGTCTGGGTAGTAAGCAGGCAGCCCTACAAGTTGTCATGGCTGTTTATTCACCTTGTCCTTCATCACCACAGGAAGTGACTCTTCACTAGTTGACATTAGGTGAGGGTTTCATCATCAAAACCTGCAACTTTAAGATGTTGATGACATTTCTCTCTGATTTGTAGAAAACAACTATGCTACTATTCTGATTTCCCTCCTTCGCCCTTCTTTTTCTTTGTTTATGCATTTTATATAGGCTTTCTGGTCCTGAACTCAACAGTCTACAGTTTCAGGTTTGTTAGGTAATTAGACATTAAAAAAAATTATTGAAATTGTGTTCCTTTTGAAAATATTGCTACTCTTACTTCCCTCTGTTCTTTTAAGCTTTTAATTACTGTTAAACATTTGGCCCTTCAATTGTTTTTCTGAAACCAGATTGAGTTCAGATGTAGCCTTTCTATTATCTAAAGCCTGTGCCCCATATTTTGGCAAATCAATCACTGCTATTCCTGCTTCGGAGCTGTGGAACAGGCTGTCAACAGATATTAATCAATCTTTGTCATTGCCTGTTTCCAAAAGTCATTAGCATGCTCAGCCTCACATTATATTCTCCAGCAGAAAAATAACACATTGTCAACTGTACTTTGTTATGAGTTACTACACAAGTGACCTTATTGATTGCACGTCTGTAACAGAGGTCTGTATTTACCGAGAACCTTCAAGTTTTTGTTTGTTTTTATCGTATTCCCACTTTCTCTTTTATTTTTTTTATTAACTTGTTTTCCTTAACAGGCAAAACAGCTGTTTCCAAGGAAATGAAGATGGCTGAGAAGCTGGTATGAACGTTATGAGTAAATGAAGATATCAAGTACATCTGACTGTTGGAACACTATGAAATGATTAATGACCCTTTAACACATTAAAAAAGGTCTGCTAACAAATACCAATTCTTGTTGTCACATAGTAACACTTTAAATTCCTATAAGCGTGTCCACGATAGAGTTGGCATGTGTGAAAATCTTTCTTCCTGGCCATCAAGGCTTTACAGATGGATTTTTCTTGGTAGTTATTCGTCACAGCACTTGGTGAAGGCTGGATGTAGGAAGAGATCTCCTTTCTCATTTTTTTTCTTTTTTTTTCTTTTTCCCAGAGAAGTGCAGTTTAGAAAGGACTTTTTTTTCCCATATTAATTGCCTGGCCTTGTTGTTTTTTCTCTTTATGTACCAAGGGAAAGAATTCCTGTATCCTCCCTGCACTGATCCATGCTGTTAGATGCTGCAGTCCCTGCAGTGACATGGTGGACACCACCCTGCAGTACATTGAGGGGCTTATCCCCCCAGGCATTGCAGCACCATCTCTGCTTTCCCAGCTCCTGCATAGCTTCAATTTTTGCTGTGTCTTTGTACTGGCTTCTTAGTGTTCTCTCACAGTCCCCACTGTTGGCCAAGATCTCACATGCGCTTGGAAAAAAATATAAGCACTTTGTGTAGTGAAGTTGGTTTTTTGGCAAATTTTTTTTTTAAACTTCATTGAGTAAAAAAATCCTACCGTATTTAATAAGCAGGTATCCTCACTCCCTTCCATTTCTATAGTGCCTTACGGTGTAGCCTCAGGAAAAATACATTACAGACTCCAGTCCTGACCTGATGAATGCTACTCTCATGAACAAATTCTTAAGAGTTATCACTAACTGGAGTTAGCAGAGGGTAATGGGAAGCATTGCAGGGCATTGCTGTTGGAAAACCCTTTCTAGTAGCTGAGGATCCACATACTCCCCTGTACAGCTTGTGACATCAAGACACCCTCCACTGGAAAAGAAAATACAATATCAGCCAGGGCTTCAACAGCCCTTCAATATGTCATCACTTTTATTGAGACTAAATCTCTGGCAGGCAGGTCACTTTGCTGTATTCTCATCCAATGCTGTATTTTGCTTTAACTGGTTTATCAAAGAATCAATCTTGCTGGTATAATAAGGGTTCTGGTAACTCTGGAAGTAATTTCTGCTGCTAACTGTTAGAAAAAGAAGAACACACAAGTTTTAAATCAGTTCACACAAGGACACCTTAAACTCTACCCAGTAAAAGATTCACAACATAATTTGTTGGTCTTTCCTGAGAAGTTTTATTATGAATACTTAGTAGGAGATGCCAACTCCGAAATGTCAAGTTACCTGGTCAAAAAACTTGTGTCATTTTTTCTTCTCTAGGTTTTATTTAGAAAAATGCATGCAGGAGTTTCTGACATACCAGATCCTGCCTGAGTCTGTGACAATAGTAGATAATTGCCAGCAAACTACTTAATGCATTTTAATAACATCAGAAGAACTTCCCAAATCCTCAGCCATGTCTCTCCCTAGCATAAACATTTTCAATATTTAATTTGAGAGATCCAAAGAAAACTGCTGTCCTCTTCCTGCCAGCCAAAAGCTGTGAGCAGGTCTCACAAGCATGGGGGCAAACAGCAGTAATGACCTGCCTCAATGGTGGGGGAGGATGGCTGTTGTGATCATCCACTGTCAGCTTAGCTATCACAGCGAGAGGGGAGCAAAGAGCTGGATTTTAAATCCACTTTAGAAGGTGGGTTTTTTCCCCCCCTCTGGCTTTCTAGTGCAGCAAATGAGCTTCATCCTGTTTGAGCCAGTGTAAGCTGGTGTAGCTTCAGTGATTATATATTTCATAGGCCATTGATTGAAGGGCTCTTACAGTTCTTTCCCCTTGTGAATGAATGTTTATCCCCTTTCTTCAAAGGACCCAGGGACAAAGGTTTCAACTTCAGAAAACGTTTTTGCAGGTCCACATAGGCAGCCTTGCTCTGCACGGCAGGTAAACATGTACTTCAGCACGTTGGAGCTTATGGCGTGACAACACAGAGTCATACACACGCTTGAGTGTGCAGCTGGATAGGGACAGACTGTTCTAAAATCAATTAGAAAATGGTGCAGAATATCCTCATCTTGGCACCTATTTTCTTTTCTTTTTTTTTTTTTCTCTTCTGCTTATGCAAGTAATCTATTAAATAGCAATACCCAAGAAAGAATCGGTGTTGTGTCAGAAAAGCTCCTTTTTCCTTGTACCATTATCAGGTTTTCTTTCTTCTCTGTGAGCATCATTTCTTCCTTCCTCAGTGAGTTTCTAACGCCTTTCTGCTTGAGTGCTATGGTTACAGCATGGCATCCACAGATTTCTGATAATAAGTTTTTTAAATGCCTATTTCTGTCAGGTATTAAGTGCTGTCCAAGGCAGGTCTGATAAATAGTGAAATAAAATTAAAACTGATCTATGTCCTTTCTTCAGATGACACAGGTCATATTTGCAGCCATTTGAATGGTGTTGTAAAAGCAGAGGGAGAGATCCTACAGTGCAGACTATGTGATGATGCACAATCCTGTGCATCCCGTGCCTTTGTATTTCTGCAGCCTCTCTCCATGGGCTGTCCCCCTGATGCCAGCTCTGTTCCAGGAGATCAAGAGGGAGGACATCAGATGGTGTGGGAGCCACCATCCTTCAGGTGGGTGAAGCAGGTATGGGACGTCATGTCAAAGGTTTGGCAGTATTACTTTGTCCCCAGCAGAAATACTGGGTTACCCAAACTAGTAAATGTGTATCTCGAAAATTCCCTCCCTAAAGTCTACTGGAGACTGTGGAGGGAAAGCCTCTAGCTCCAGATATGCTATTGCCCATCATTATTGGTCTGGTTAGAGTTATTTCTAGGTAAAACATTAATTGTGATGGATTTTTTTTATGCTTGGGATATGTGATTCTATAGAACTAAATTTTAACAGAGTATTAATTAAATGTTGATTCCTGCCATTAGCCAGTGCTTTAAGAATTTTTACACAGCCTGTGTGAGGCTTTAATAATGGTGCAATTTTCTCTTTTTTCTCTTTTCCATTGTTCCTCCGCCTTGAGTTGTGGTTATATTGGTCTTTTTCCTTTTTGATTTCATTACCTCTGCCCATCATTTTAATCCCCCTGCCTGGAGTGGATGGGTAGCCTAGACTGTGCAGGACCCATTCTTCGGGAATGATGACAGATGGAAACAATCCAGCCTCTTGGGATAAAATGGGCATTGCTTTACAAACAACTGGGGAAAACGGGTTTTGTAGGTCACCTCTCCCTCCAATTAAAAAATGAAAAGTCACCTAACAGCAAAGGCCCCTTATGTGTTGCAGCACAAGAGGGCAGTGTTAGGTTGGATTGAGTCGCAAAAGGGTGCGATTAGCATGGGAACATTTCATGGCTGATTAACTTTGCCTACTCGCGAAGAGGTGCCAGCAACGGGAAGGGGTGGGGTTGGGGCAGCTCCCATCCGGGGCTGGGCGGTGGGAAAGGTGGCTTTGCTCAGAAACTACCTGCTTCGCCTGGATCAGCATCAGCTGCCAAGCACGGTGCTGGGCCTGCCCTTTTGGGCACTCGTCTTGCTCCAGGATCCCAAAGGACACCCTGACCCCCTTGGGGGTGTGCTGTGTCTTGCAGCATCTGTCTGTTTGTCTCTGCTCGCTGGGATTTTCCATCCTGCCCTGGGCACAAGGTCGCATTGATGGCACTTGCCACAGTGCTCAGCAGAGCAGCTTCTTGTTTTCTCCATCTGTGTTTAGCAGGGCAGGAATGCCATTCTTTACCAAGTCCCTTCCCTGGCATGGCTGGGGGTGAGATGTCCCAGCTTCCATGTCTCTGATGGAGCTGCTGGCGCGTTTGTGCCATATAACATCACTCAGCATCTGCAGGAACAAACCGACTGGTCCAGCACACGGTCTTGCCAGCCCTGTATTGTGCCAGTGAAAGAGAAGCTCATTGTCACTTGGTGCCTTTTATGGGGTAATAAATGAGAAACGATTAAAAAGAAGGGTACTATGCTTGGAAACAGCTGTGAGTGTATAAAACTAAAGGTGTCCTCCCAGGGAGATGAGGGATGGAAAGATGAACCTCTCCACAAAACACGCATCTAATCCCCAGCAGGACACCAGTAACCTGGTCTTTCACACCATGATCCTATTTTACCCAGAGCACTCTGGCCTGTGAGGTTCCTCTGTCAGCCTCTAGTTTTTCATGAAAGATCAGAAAATGTGGGTGGTTTCTAACTTTTTTCCCGTTTTCAAGGAAGCATGATGTTAAAAGCAAAGGTTTTATGTGTAGTTGTGATGGCTTATCTTGAAACATGTATTGCTGAACATGCAAAACTTCAGGTTGAGCATAGGCATACATAATTTATTTGTGCCTGGAGGCTGGTTGCTTTTGTGTTCTCTAGTTTTATGGTGGTTGTATCATGCTTGGGAATGAATTTAAGCCATGGACATAAGCATGGTGCTCCAACCCCAAAATGGAGGCCACTAAAGGACTCATCTATGCTTCATCCTCTCAGACAAGGCTACCAGACTCAGCTGGAGCAAAGTCCTAGGAGATCCCACTGCAGGCTCAAAACCTCAGGCAACATTTTTTGATGTACACAAAAGACCTTGTTTTAATAGGAATTAATTAGCAGTTTAAATACTTGCAGGGTAGGAAATCCCCCACGGGGTATACTCGTTAAGGTTTCTTTACACACTACCTCCCAGGAGGATGCAGACTTTCCCTTAGTTTCCTGCATCCCTCGCTGCTTCAGCAGTAACTCCAGTAATTGTACTAGAGCCCCAAAGTACTGCAACTGCAACCATAAATTCTTTCCAGTGCTCATCTGTTCCCGTGTGTTAGACAGGATGGTGATGGGCAATAATTTATCAAAGAGCCTGAGGTTATAGTGTCACATATTCATGCCCGGGGTGTAACGACGAGGTGATAATGTCAGTGTAACCACACATCCTGTTTGCATTATTTATTGCTCTCATGAATGACAAATTTGTATTTTAAAATGGCTGAGACATTTATCTGCTGTCCCAAAAAGCCGAATTATGAATGTGGCATAATCTTATCTCCAGGGCAGACATTCCCTTTTATTATTGGCATTTAATAAGAGAATGGGTAATTAAAGGAAAGTAATTAACCTATTTCTAGGAAGTTTGTATCTCGAATAAACAGGCAGCTAATGCATCTGTAAGTGTGCTGCCAAGAGTCCTGTCTGCCCAAGCTGTCTGAGGGAAACAGTCTGCATTACAACGAGGTTGAGGAGTGAGTATGGCTTTCTACAGAACGGTACCACAACATCAAATTCTCTTTAGGAGTTCGAATTTTGGAGGCATTTTGCCAAGGGGTAATTCCTTGTCCTGTGAGTAGACCAGATAGTGAGTAGACCAGATAGCTGGGGGCCGAGTCTGAAGAAGAATCCTGGCTGAACCCAGCATGGTTCCTGGGAGTTTTGGAGATGCTCATGAGCGGGGTGACTAAAGGGAACAGGAATCCCACTCAATTTTCCTTGTTTAGTGGCAATCACCAAAGACTCAAGGTGGTCACCTAGCAGAAGAAGTAGAAGTTAAGTAATGCTGAGTTATCCCATTGCCAGAAATCAGAGCTTGCCATGTGGGCTGGCTCTCCACTGACGTGTTCTGTTTGTGGTGTGTGGCTCTTGCTGCAGTGTGGGATGCTTTGCTGGGAGCTGCTTTGTCACACATAGCAGGAGAGGGCAATCACAAAAAAAAAATATCCTCTGTCATCCTCTGTCATACTTTTCTCCCTTTTTGAAAAATTTACCATTTAAAAAACCCTCCTGGTAGAGCATTTCGTCTTTCAGAAACAAAATATATTGTGGAAGTAACAGTATCCAGAAAGACAACAGGCATGAGTAGCAGCAAAAGAAATTGCAAGTAGATATATAGGAAAACGTCTTCAGAATGGATGAGGGGAAACACTAAGAAAAGAGGATGTCAGATGCTGGTGATATTCAGATACTCTACAGGAGGCCCTGAGTAACTTGATCCTCTTTTGAAGTGAGTCCTGCTTGGAGCAGGGGTTGGATCAATGATCTCCAATGATGCCTTCCAACCCAAACTACTCAGAGTCTGGAAGGTCATCAATTCCCTGACCACTTGAATCACAAAAGTGCTTGTCTGGCTGCCTGGTCAGCCTCTGGGGAAGCAAAGGATGGACAGCACTGGCTAATGCTGGACCTGCCCCAGACACAGTTGTGTGCTGTGCTTTTGGTGCTGCCAGGCAGAGCAGCCTTTGGTGCAGTTTAACACAGGGATTCAAGGAAAATGCTATCCAAGAGTTTGTGCAAATCATGCGGATGCTGGGAAGCTGATCTGACACCTGATGAGCCGCTGCTCTTCTGCTCTAAAAATGCTCTGTATCTGCTTATTCTTTGCAAAGTGACACCAGTATGAATGTGACTGATTTTGTAAAGTGTGCTTTTTCTGCAGGCATTCAAACTGCTTTGAGCTGCATGATTATGAGAGCTGAGCCTCAGCTCCCTCTTTGCTGTCATTGTCAGCATTCATAACCATTGCTGAGAGGTGTTGGCGGTGAGAACTGAGCCCTGGTGCAGCTCCAGGTGATTGCCGCCTTCTCCCAGAGCCTTTGGCACACACTGCATGAATGTCGGCACTCAGTGATTGGAATCACTCTGCTGGATAGCCAGGCAGGTAAGAAAGGCTGTGCCCAACATTTAAATGAGGTGGTGGCTCATCTGAGATTCACAGTCCTGCTATGAGGTTAATTACTTTTCTTTAAATAAATATGACAGTGAAATCTTCCATTCTTTTCTTTGGAACACTGATAGAAAGTTCAAGAAAAGGAAAAGTTATATGAATTTACACTTCAAAATCGCACTGCTGAGCCTGAAAAATATTTGCCTTAGTGCAGATGCAGGTAAATAGGAGTCATGGATGAAGTGATCATATGGACAGCAGAAGGGGAGCAGCTTGAACATTTCTCATGTAACCAAAGCCAACCAGTCCTGCAAGCTGGAGAGGTGGCCATGGCAGGATGAAGGTGCCATGAGGTTCAGAAAAATGACAAAAAACATCCAGAGGTTTTAGTATTTGCTGTGTCTAGTCTAAGCTGAGTGTGTGTGGAGCAAGATGACAAGTCAGCACCTTCCTCAGACCCACAGCCACTGTGAGCTGAGCATGCTTGTGTGGGGTCTCAGCTGGCTGGGGATTTGCAGTCGCATAATGGGATGAAGCATAAGTGTAAGTCTTGATATTATCTCTGGAGACAGCGTCAGAACTATCTGACACCTTATCAATTCATAACACATCCGCTTCCAAAATGCTCCACTTGTACCAGGAGCTGTGCATGTGGAACTGTGCTGTGCAGCTGGCTCAGGGCAGCTGTCACACGCCACAGACATCGGATGCTGTGCCTGCTGTCCAGTCGAGAGTGAGGCTGTCCCCTGAAGAGCTGTATTTGTGGCTATTTGTTCTGACGGTTCCTAAATGAGGGAGTCACTGTGGCTTCCGTAGTGCAGTTGCTTCTCCAGCTCTGGCTCTTGAGACCCTCTCACCTCACCAATGTTGTCCAAAGGTCCCTGAGCCGGAAAGCCAGCCCTGAGCCAGTGGCTGGTGTTCCAGCACAGCTGCAGGAATGAACTCCTGCCTTGCCAAGGAATAAAAAAGGGAGGGAGATTCGTTTTCTGCAGTGAGCTCATGTTCTGAGAATGGGCCATGGCAGCTCATTAGTAACACATGCAGCGCTAGACTATACAGAGGCAGGGCTGGGAGGGCTACTGGGGACTGGCTACAATCCTAAACAACAAAGCAGAAGATGATTACAGAGTGTGGGGGGTGACAATAGCAATTGCAAGTCTTTGTGCTGTGGAGAGATCAGACACCAATCGGCCAGATATTAACACTGAGGGGTTTTAAACAGTCATGGAGCTCTGAAGTTTTTTCTGAGCTCTGAGTGTATTTTCTTAAAGGTTAAAATATACTTTGAATGTTCTGTTGTCAGTCCTGCTGAAGGATGGGCTGGTGTCCCAGAATAGAAGGCAGATATATATTTTTGTTGAGATTTAGTTGCTGAACGGGTGAAGCATCAAGCAATTGCCATAAAGCTTTTCTCTGAGTAATGCTCTTGTCCTTCTAGATTTGGGTGACTATCTGACACAGTCTCTCTTGGCTGAAGATCAAAGGGTAGAGGGAGACTGTGGGTCTGGCTGTGGTTTCCTTCCACCCTCTGGAAAAACAAAGCAAAGGCAAACGTGACATCCCACCCTGTGTGTTGGGTCAGGGAGTGATCTGGGGGCTTGAGACAGGCAGACTGGGGGATGCTGGACTGGGCTGCCCTCACTGATGAGTCCATCCTCCCTAGCTGCAGTGCACAGGGAAGGAGAGCACAGGGGGAACAGAGCAATGTCATACCGGGTGCCAGAGGGGTCCTGGTGGAAAGGCTGACAAAGTGTCCTGAGAACTTGCTGGGAAGGACCACACAGTCTCTGGAAAGCTTTTACGACTTGTAGATTTAACAGCATTGAGAGAGTTGAGGTGTAGCTGATTCTTGGGACAACGGAGTGCTACAGTCCAAAAGTGCTCAGCTGACGTCCTTCCTAGCATTTTTTGCCCCTGTTACTCTCCAACCATGACCTCCTCTCTCTTTTGGGATGGGACTGGGTCTAAGCCCATGGAGAAATCATGTTCTTCAAGGCCTCAAACTCTGTTTTGCAGAGGCTCAACCCTGAAAGGTTTTCATCTCCCACTGAGACCACTGCTATACCTGAGCCTTTATTTTGAGCTCCTCTGTCCCAGGGAAAGGCACCGTGGGCAGAAGGATGTTGGGAGCTGTGGGCATATCCCAGGAGCCACATTTCTGTGCACTTTGGAAGGTAGGCAGTGATGAAGCCAGGAAAGTAAGGAAGATGGACAGGTAAAAAGCCAGACATGGTTTGTGCCTAAAGACCAGACAGAATCAATATATTCCCACAGAGCATATTGCATCTAATCAGTGTTTTCTGGTGGGGAACTTCTGATGCACTTGAAACCTAGGGCTGGATTTATTTGCAAATTCCTAGTAAGTGATAAGTAGGTGATTTAGTACAACATTTGTTTTGCACTGGAAAAAAGAAATATATTAACCCTAGTATGATTTTGTTTTTCTGTAATGTTGGGAAAGGTGAATGTCCAGCAGGTTGTGGCATAAGCTGTCTCTGCCAGAAAAAAAAAATTGGTCCTTCTCTTTCCTCTTAAAAATTTTTGGTTAGAACTGGGAGAGACAGCCCGAAACTACACTTCCAGGCTCTTACTGCCAGGAGTCCTTCTGTTGAAACACTCTTCTGGGCTGATCACCCTGTGGTGGCCTCACTCATGAAACGTGGACCATTGAAGCGGTGACGAGGATGGGCCAGGAAGGACAGGGATGGGGACATCTCTTTTCTCTCTTCCCTTTCCTTCCACTAATTTCGTGGCACCATCCTGTACTGCATCACATCTTTGCTTTTGCAGTGAATTAGAGAATCCAGTGGAAGAAGGACTTGTCTTGTACCTCAAGGTGAGAACAGCACTGGGAATTAGTCCTAAGAATGAAATCAAAATACACATCTCTGCCAAGGATGGGCTTTTTCCAGCCTGCACTGTGAAGCTGCTGTGTACTGCTGCAGAGAAACCCATCCGCTCCATGACAACAGTGAAAGCTGTGCATCCTTCTGCAAGGAGGGATAGCAAGTGGATGTCATTAGTGGTGCTGTGCCCCAGCCTCACTGCCAGCCTGGCAGTGCTTTGACTGCACAGCTGTGGCAGGGTGTGCATGGCTCTGCAGAAGGGTTTGCTGCTCATGGTCCATATGGGTCCTCTGGCAATGGGATGGATGAAGGCTGAGCCCAGCCATGAGCTCCTGCCTCCTGCTCTTCCTGTGACCACAATTCACAGGCAGATTCTGGGGAGAAGTCAGGTCTAGGGTCATGATGGGGAGCCCTGCGCTTGGAGGGGCTCAGGTGTGGACTTGGTAGACTTTGACTTCCACCAAAGTCCCAACACCCCGCTGTGAGTGTTGGTCCTGAAGCCCCAGCACGATGCCTTTGGGAGATACCTGTCACTCTGGCAGGAGAAGCTCTCCTCTCCTCTCCACAGGCCTTGAAGTGTTATAGTGCTCGATAAATCTAATTTTGCCCAAACTTACTGCCAGGCACTGTCTCTTCCGAAGAGCTTGTTTACCTTCCTCCTGAGAGTGACCCAGCAACACATTGCTTCAGCTGCACAGAATTGCAAGTGCAGTGTATTAAATTATCGCTCCTCATTTGAAAGACAGGCAGAATGGAAGTTATAACTGATCTTATTTTCCATGGAAATATATTGTATTTAAGTATATCTAATTGAGTTAATATTATTTGTACTCAGGGACTGCTTGTCCTCTTGCCTCTCTATCACTCTGGGATTGTATTAAAGTCTCTCCTTGTACCCAGAATCTGCAGCCTTATAGACCCACAAATGTATCCGCTTTGCAGCAACATTTCTATGATCTTTATAGTCAACTTCTTCCTGCCTGTGCCTACCAAAAAAAAACCCCTCCAGTCTCCAACAGGTTCTCAGCTCTTGAGACTTGTTGTGAGTCCCAGAAAACCCAGGTCTTTACCTCTTATTCCAGGCAGGCACTAGTCTGCTGATTGCTTTCTGCATAGAGCACAGTCTCTTCTCCCAATTACTGTGACTGTTGGAGCTTTAAAGTTGATGATTTTATGTTGTTGGAATACAAATTGATCATTAGAAACATTAATAATGGCTGCTTGACTTTATAATTAGCCATGTATCTGTATTGCATTCAGGAGCTGTTAGTCTTCAGTGAACACGTTCCAAATAATCCATTTATATTTAAATAAATTGACACGCAATAGCTATCTTAATCAATCTAAATCTATTTCCTATTTAGGAGCCTCTGTTTTGCTACTTTTATTTTTTATTAGGAAAGCAGCAATTGGGTTTGGTGGATCACAGAATTTCCTTGGGATTTGGAGCCCCAGGGCTGCGTGGGAGAACAGGCAATGGTCTGCTCCCTTGAAGCTTCGCAGTCGTTAGGTACAGGGAAGTTCAGATCACGATAGTGAAAATGTAGCATTGATGAGACAGAGGTTTGTGTCTTCTGTCATTCATGTGAATTATTGGATGTTTCCAGCAGTTCATAAATTTCCTTGAATCTGATAATGTTAAAAATTAACTTTAAATCTTCTTTCCACAAAATTTGAAATTATTTGCTAGTATTTATAATAGCTTGATTTAAATTTGTTGGTCATTTTATAGATTTGATAAGGTAAAGACTTTCCTGGCTTTTTGTCACACCTGATGAAATTTCAGGTAATAGGCATATGAGGGAGCTCACAGCAGTCACTGATGATGTGTAGGTGAGATGACTGCAGAGGGAACTTCAAGATGAGTTTGCACTGCAAAGTTTGGGTCCTGTCAGTTCCAGGCAAGTGAGTTTTGTAATTCAATCTCTCATTCATGGTAAGAAGATTATAGTTTTCAGGATCATGAAGCTTCTAATTTACCTATTTGGGGCAAATATTTGAATATGAGTGAGCAAGGAACCACATATCATGCCTGCTAAAAATCTGTTATCAGATTTTATTGGGAGAAGGAATTGCATTTTTATGCCTTTTTGGACTGTCAAGATTAATAATTCCTTGCTCGTTTGTGTGGGTATTGAAGACCATATTGTTTTGGGAAATGAGAGGACCATTCACCAGCTGGTGGACATTGCCTTTGCTAAAGCCACATTAGCACTCAGGGGGCAGGGATCACAGTGATGCATTTCTCTTCTGATGAGTTGTGGGTTTTTTCACTAGCAAACGAGAGGTGCCATTTTTATTGAGCACAGTCAAAACCTGAGGAAATTATTCTTCCCTAGAGGACCAGAGTAGGTGTGAATTTCTCAGCAGTGAGAAAAGACTCTTAAACCCCACCAGGGAGTTCCTGAAGGTGATGAAAATACTGTTTTCCACTGTTTTGCAATATGCTTTTATCCCTATGGAGTTCCTATAAGAACAATCACACAAAACCCCTATGTTGTGATTCAGACTGATTTTATTTCTCCGTGTTATCTTCTTAGTGAAAGTAGATTTAAAAAAAAAACAAACACCAAAAAAAATCAGCTTATGATGCCAATGGAGATTGCTAAACCCCACACTGCTTGGGATGGTTGGAGTTTGCACATTGTGCTGGGTGTGTGTCACACTGTCCCCAGCCCTGAGCACTGCCTGAAAGACAAATCAGATACAGGAAATCAGAGGGGAATTGAGGTTCCCACATGGATATGCCTGGTAGGTCAGTCCCAGCTGAGATACGGGTTAGTTGGGATGGTAGGAGCCCCGGGGGACATTGTTTTACCAATTACCTGGATGCAGAGGTTTGTCTGGCTGCAGTGTCCCCCCACAGGCTCTTGTTCAGGGACACACTGCGAAGTAGATGGAGCTCTGCCCTTCCCCAGAAGAAGGGAATTTCCTTGCTGGGCAATGCTCCCAGCTCCTAGGGACTCTGTAGCACGAGCAGTGCTGGAGTTGCTGGAAAGGAACCGAAAACCTGCCAAACCTCAGCTGGGATGAGGAGAGAGAGAGCCCTCGTGGGGCTCTGTTAATAGGGAGCTGTTAGGGACTGCTGAACAAAAGGACTTGTCCTGCAACAGTACAGCAGGCAGGGAGAGACTGGGTTTATTTGACTGTGTTTCATCCAGGTCTGATGGGGGTTTTTTCCACTTTGGAAGTTCCTTTATTTTCTTTTGTGTTTCCACGGAACAGCTGCAGCATTTCAGGGCGCCTGGGGTGTTTTTGTGTGCACAGTGGAGAGGGGTCCAGACCGGGGCTGTGATGGGTTCACACCACGTGCCAGAAAACTTTCCCCAGCCCTGTCCAGTGAACTTTAGACCTTCTATAGCCTAGATCAGCACCTAAAATCACTGCAAGGTGCCACAGTAGGAGAGCAGGAAGGACAAAGGGCAGGAACAGTTTTGTACAACTTTACAGGTAGAGGGAATTTGTTAGGTGAGAATGGCCATGTGGAAAAACCCCCGTGGCTCTGCCAAATTTAACCCTGACATGAGAGGAGCCTAAGAATAATAGATGTTTTGTTCAAGTTTTCACTGTTAGCTTTTTCCAGGAAGATTCTTTGTCTGGTGGGGTTTTGTTCACTGAAGCTCTTTGTTACTGCCTTTCATTTTCCCCAGTAATTCTTCCTTTCTAATGGCCTGTTGTTGTCCATCCTTGTTACCTGGAGTCATTTGGGTGTCATCCATTTTTGCATCTTCAAAAACATTCCACTACCTTTGCTAAAGGCTGGATAACATCCTATTTAAAATCAGCAGAAAGACTTCAATGAGCACCAAACTGGACCTGAAATTGTTGCTTCCTTTCAGATTTCTCAATATGCTATTTGCCTCCTAGCAACCACCATTTGTAGGCAGGGGTACAGAGATATTAAGTTCTCAGTTGTGTGCCACAACTGGCATCCCAGTGCATCCCACAGAGCTTTACAAAGTCCTCAGTAGTGTCAACTCACTCCACTTGCTGTAGGTGTCATTTAGACACAGCATTACACAACACTATGAAAAGCAAAGGGAAGTTCAGTCCTGCAGAGGCTGTAATAGGAGAACAGTGAGTGCTGCAGGTTAGATTAATACCCCAAGTGTGACAGATATACCCAGAGAATGTTTGGGTATCTCCTGTGGTCTTACTGCCTGGAGTATCCCAAGCTCTATCTCAGAGCTACACTTTGTGCACTGTCTCATCCCAGGTGCAGTTTTGCAGTCCTGCTCTTTGACAGCTAATTTGGTGCCTTTTTCTTCCTCTAATTACAGCAATTTATCACACTCCCTGCCAGCTCATCCTCTCTAATATACCGTGATGGTGAATGTCACTTGTTCAGGTAGGACAAGTTTGCCTGCTAAGAGCAGTGATTTTTTTCTTAAGAACCTGGAAAATGTTCTCAGCTGGGTAAAGTCTTTGGGCTATGTTGGCTTCATTCTATTTTTTTCATGCCCATTCCATAAATTCAGTTCCTAATTAGCCTAAGTGCATCCATTGTGGGTCTTTTGGGGGAAACTCAAGATCTTCTTTTTTCTTCAGCTGTTTAGAGAGAAAGCTCTGTATTATTCCAGTTGGACTGGAGAGCCAGCCATGCTCATGCAACTCCATCACTGGGACATTTCCAACAGTCATTTGTGGCTCAGAGCAGCCTGACATCCTTGGCCCTTTCCTGAGGAGCTCACAGCAACAGACATCTCACAGGGCTTGGAAGAATACAGTCCATTCTGGTATACCCTGTTTGAAAGTTGCCAGTGACTTCTCCATGTTTGTCAGTTACTAATTTAAGATCTGAAGGATTTTTTGCTTATGGTATTGGTGAGGTGATTCAAGGTTACTTAGCTGTGGTTTTTCATGGGAATCTTAGCTTTCATTAAAGGATAGGAAAGAAGCAAATATTTAGTGTACTAAATAATTCCAAAAAGAAAGCTGAACATGCAAAGCTGCAGGGCCAAAATTCAGAAGGCAATTAAAGGCTCTGCCACCTTCAAAACTATCATTTAACTATTATTTTTAGATGTCATTATGTTTTTAACAAACTCCTGAATTTTTAGAGCAATTCAGTTGGGAGGAATTATAATTTCAAGATGCAATACACCTTTGGAATCTTCCCTGGTTTAGCTGGGAGGGGTAAGGATGCCCTAGGGATCTACATATGCCTATGGTTTTTTGTACATTGCATATATAGATATTATCCCATCCATTTTACTTTAATTATATCTATCTTCATAACTGGAAGGTAAGTGTGCAAGGGCCACATTGATAATCCAGGAAGATAAAAAGTTTAAGAGTAATGGCATAAATATAGTGTGCATTTTACTGGTTCAACAGTCATAATATCTGGATCATATAAAAATAGCTATTTAACAACAACTGTTTCTCCCACAGCAATTAAGAACTTATGAAAGTTGAAAGATGATGAGCATCATATAATTGGTTTCTGCAGAGTCTAATGAGACTCTATTTTCTCAGTAAATAGAATATTCTCTTTCTTGAGAATAGAAGGAATAACTGATGATAAATATTTATAAGTGGCTCTTATCTTTCTCCTGTCATGGAGTTTTCATCAACAAACTACACTTAAAAAAAAAAAAAAGTACTCACACTAGGAATGCAGCTTATTTACTACTGTTTAGTATTTGTACTGCAGTGGTGCCTGGAAGAAAAAATCCAAGATCTTATGCTTCCCATGTCAAATTACTGGATGTTCTGATCAGTTTATAACAAAAGTCCAGGTAACTCCAATGACACTCTGGTGTCCAAATCTGTCACAGAAGGTGCCTGAATGTTTGCCTGTGCAATGCCCTGATGGCCATGGGAGCAGATTGATGAGCACTCAGACATCTGCTGAGGCCATTTCATCTAAGGATCATGGCTGACCAAGACATGAGAGCTGGACACTCCTCTTGCCTGATCTGGGAGAAAATCCTGGACTAATGCACCATGGGGAAGAAATCCCAGGGTTACACATGGCTTTTCTTAGCTACTTGCTCAACTGTTTACTGTAGTTTATCATCAAAGTGGTTTGTATCAGGGCACAAGTATGCATATATGCATATGTATGCATCCCGAGGAATGAGTCAGCTACAAGATGTTGTTAAGTGAAGTTTTTCTTCAAAGTATTGTTCTTTAGTCTGATTGTACACAAGTTTTAACAAGAGACACCAAACAATGTAGATAAAAGCCCTGTTTGAGCTTTGTTTCCAACCACATACACTGTGATGTGAAGCACTGCATCTTTGGAGCTGCTGTGCCAGATGGGGCAGAGTAAGCTGAGGGTCTCAGCCTCCAGGCACCATCTTCTCAGTCTGCTGACTGTAGAGTAACCATGATAACCAAAGCATCATGGTTTTGGAGTGAATTTTGTAAACTGGAACCATCTTAAATAAGCCATCCTCCAATCACTGCCTTATTTTATTTCTTCATCTCTACTTAAGATTCCTTATATGGATTTTGGGGGGATGTATTTTCAGTAGAAATTCCAGGCACTGCTGGAGTGACCACTTGAGAGCCATTTTGGCCATGGTGTGAGCTGTTCATGTGCAGTCTGAATCTGTTCTGTCAACATTGATTGTATAATGCACTCACGTAAGATCTCTTGGCCAGCTCAGCTGACATGTACTATGATAATGGTCTGGCTGCAAGTAAAATAATGTGAAGATAAATATTGATATTTCAATTACCTTTTAAATTGTACTTGCTGAGATGCCTGTGCCTGACTTGGGCATTAAAGCATGGATTGTATCTTTTTCTGCAAACACATCATTTTGTCTCTTCAATACATTTAATAGGTTGTACTTCCATCCTTGGGTAATCACCTCTGTTTTAAAGACTGACCCTAAACTGTATTTACACAATAAATTAATGTTCAGTTCTTATGGAGAAAAAATTGCTTCAAGGAATCTGAGCAAGTGCAATTTTCTCCACTCTTCTTCCATCATCTCAATCATAAATAAGTAGCGTAAGTGCTCGTGGGACAGTGCAAGGGCTTCTCACAAAGCAGTTGCTTTTACAGCTCTTTTATGCCTTGGGTATTGAGGAACTAACAGTTTGAAATTACACTATGGTGGTTGTAAATATATCTCTTTACATGACTATATCTTCATTTTTTTCCCAGGAATGAGATGATGGCAGAACACGGATTCCAGAAGAACCTCGTTTTGAAGGCAAAGGTGACCTCTTTTCAGCTTCAAGGCAAGTTTCTTTATTTAAGGAGTAAGAATTCCTACTTGTCACCAGGGAAAATTTTAAATACACAAGAAGTGTCTCATGTAGTACAAAATACTACTATGCTCTGTCCTGAGGCATAAGCTTAGATAGGATTTTCTCAGAAAAAATAAGGATGAACATCACATACTAAATGTCTTCTTAAACATACTTGCTAACCAAGGTCATGTTAATTATTCTGGGTTCAAAACATTTTCACTTACAGGATCAGGAATTATTATTTCACTTACACAGAATAAGAGGTACAGTTCTTAAAGGCAATAGATGATTTTTTTTTTTTAGTGATAGTCTGAATGGAAATTATATTCTCTTCTTAGAGGACATCAAATGAAATAAAGCGTTTCTAGTGCTGCTGACCTGTACATCTGCTGAAAACAAGGACATAAGAGAACAGGTAATGAATGGTTTAACCTCCTGTTGTAGTGAGAGTAGAATAACAAATGCAATTCCGCCTCTCACATCTCAGAAAGGATCTTGCAAAATGAGAAAGGTTGCTGCAAAGAGCTGTAGTAAAGATCTGGGGGCAGGAAAATGTGTCTTATGGTGTAAGATTTACAAGGTTTATCAGAAAGATTTCAGCCTTGATATGATTTCAGGGTTCACGTATTTTCATGAGGAATAAATGTTCTAAAGGTACTATTCCATCCAGTGCCTATAGGCATAGCAAGACCCAATGTCTGTGAGTTAAATTAAGAACCACTTATGTTTTAAATAGCCCACACATTTTCAGTGGTAGCATGGTTAGACACCAGGAAAAGCAAAGGAAAGATGAAAGAGGTAGTAGATAGTCAATTTTGATGCCTATTATCATGGCAATTCTTATCTTGAAATTATTAAAACAGATGTTGCCAGCCAGTCCCTCTCCAGTAAAGTGACCAGACATGGCTCTCCCAACCCATGGACAATGTACCATGTGAGCTCTGAGCACTCAGATGAGCTGTCCCTGTGTCCATACACAGCCTGAGGCCATGTCCAGGTGTGAATCCAGTCCGGCTCCACATGGGCTGGGTTACAGCAGAGGGTGCTCTGAGCTTGCCATGGTGGGACAGCCTGTGGTCCAAGCTTCTGAGGAGTTTCCCCTGCAAAGTGTCCCTCCCAGGAGGAGTAAGCTGGCTGACTCATCCATGCAGTGTCCTGTGGTCAGGCTTCTAAGGGCTCTTACGCCTGTGAATTTAATCACAGTGCAAAGGCCGGGGCCTTGGGAGCTGTCACTGCCCTATTTCTTGGCTGGGAAGCTGGAGCAATGCCATGGATGCAATTCCCACCGAGGGTGGTTATGTAAATACCACTCTCACGATAGTTCACTAACAGAATTAACTAGGCTGGAAAGCAGGAGCAATATTCCTGTAATTTGTCTTCCATGGTTTCCCTCCACACTGTTGGTAAAAGGGCATTCTTTTAGCAAAGCTCTGACAGGACTTTTAATCAAAATAATCCATTTTAGAATAATTTTTCATTTATGCTTCTTGTTTTTCTTTCTCTTTTTTTTTTCTTTTAACTTTTCTCACTGAAGAAAAAGGAAAAAGGGCAGGGAGGAAGATGGAAAAAATACTCATTTCCTGGTTTTGTTTTTTAAAAAAAACTGGAAAATTTTCAAAATTTCTGAAGAGCTGCTTTTGAAATTTTCCCAGTTTCAAGATCACGGCAGTATCAAGGCTTTGGAGAGAAGTCCTCCAGCTCAATTCAGCTAGGGGCTGAATATTGAAGGACTGTTAATATTCAAGCTAAGGATGGAATAGCACCTCCTTCCTGAGAGATGAAGGGGAGGAGCAACCTTGGATGACATTCCAAAAGATCATGTAGGAAGCAAACCCCTGCCTATTTTCTCTTCCAGAGGACCCACCCTGCATCATGGGGTTGTGAATGGAGAAAGGAGTGATCCTTGCCCCAGGTGCTGCAGAAAAAGGCGATAGATTGAGCAGGGAGAGAAGTCAGTCTGCTGTAGCTGTGCTCTGGGGGTCCTCTCTAACTGCACAGTGCTGCTGTGTGGAGATGCTGATGTCCTCAGGGAAGCAGTGCCATGAATGTGCTCCTTGGCATTTGGAGTGTGGCACACTGTCAGCTGTGGTTTGTTAGTCGTGCTGGATTTTCTGCCCCTCCAAATCTTCAAGGAAAGGCTTGGTATTTACTCTCTGACAATTCGATTGTCAGAGGACTGTTCTTGAAATATTGTGGTTTATGTGAAAAATACTGTTTATGTATAAAATGGCACTGAGGTTCAGTTGGGTCCTGAGTCGACCTCTGCCCAGCCCTCAGGTCCTTCAGCTTCTCATTTGGTGTGTCTCACATTGTAAGACGTGCTGCTGTCCCTCTACCATACAGCACACAAAGCTTGCTTCCCAGTACACATACCTAATTTGTAGCTAATATTCTCATTGTGGCTACTTTAATAACACTATAGATTTTTTTCCAAATGAGATGCACATGTGGCTCCTAA